>RJWM01000755.1:0-191177 GCA_004363535.1 Dasyprocta punctata
CTCGCGCCTGCCAGGGCAAGCGCTTAAGGGACTGAGCCAAATTCCCAGCCCTGGTTTTTTGAGGCAGGGTCACACTATGTAGCTCAGGCCGGCCTTGCGCTCGCGTTGTAGCCCAAGCCGGCCTCGAACTCACAACGCTCCGCCTACCTCAGCCTCCCGAGTGCTGGGATTAAAGGCGTGCGCCACCACGCCCGGCTTAATACTAACTTTAATTGATTGGCCTGACTGGGTCCTAAATCCGCAAAGTAGTAAGTACCTAGTCCTAAAGTGTATGGAATTTTCGTTGTATGTCACCTTTCACAAACTTGATTATCAAATTGGGGTCTAAACTTTCATTGTTAACCCTGCAATTATGGTGCAGCAAATTTTCCTCAGATGTCTGCAACCCTTCCCGATTTAGCAATTCTCAAGATTTTTATAGCTTCTTGTCATCACTTGGACATGATCTTCTCAGGACATCAAAAAGTCGTAAATAATTGCCTGTTTCACTTTTTAAAAACTAGATTGCATTATCTTCTTAACAATGATTCAGTTCATACATCTCTGGAACTTGGTAAGAACTAGCAACAGCTAAATGTCACTCAACTATTCCTTTTTCTTTATGTTTTCTTTCTCTGCTGGATACTTCCTCTCTTTTAATAATTCCTTTTTCCAAATAGTCTTATCATTTCCCTATACACAGTATTGCCAAAAGATTTGTAATAATGTGTCTGCAACTAAATTGCTTTGAATATGACACTGAGAGGGTCTTCTGTAAGTTTTCTTAGACTCATTTATTTTTTGTCTTTTTGAGACAGGGTCTCGCTACACAATGCAGGCTGGTCTCGAACTCACAGCAATCTTCCTGCCTCAGTCTCCTCTGTGATGGGATTATAGGCTTGCACCACCACGCCAGGCTCATGAGCCTCATCTTTTTAAATCTGGGAACTGAAAGGAAGAATCTAGTTGATCTCTAAAGTCCTTCCTGCTCTGTTATTCCATAATTTGTGAGTCTCTAAGATATCTCTTGACTTAGCAACTCTGCAAGTCTATGAATCTGTTAGATGAGCTGCTGTTCAGAACTAGTTGGTGAATCCCTAGAGGTTGTGTGTTGGTGCTTTGGGGCTGCTAGGGCATTGGAAAGAAGGGCAATGGGAACCTACCAGCCTGCTTCAATCAAAGCTGCTCACTTTGATCTATTTTAGATATTAGTCTCCCTGAGTAAGATTTTGTTTGAAGAAAGAATTCTGTTTTTTTTTTAAAGGGGGTTTAAAGACCTCTATTATAGATTTTAAAACTTTCCTTAAAGATCTGTAAAAATATGGTGATGGTGATTATGGATCTCAAGCAGATAATGTCTAGAAATAAGAGATTAAATTGCTATATGCTGATAAATTAATCTAAAATATTTTATAAAAGTAATTTGGAATTGTCTTATAAGAGATACCAGCTTTAGTCACTGCTTGCCTAAGAATTAAGCTGACATGTCAGGAGAAGATGGCTAATCAAGTGAGACTAGGTTTTATATTAATTTCAGGTATTTAACAGTGCAGCAGCTCCTGAGAATTTGGGTGAATTCCTACCAGGCTACAGTGAAGGAAATTATATGGCAGTTGTTGCCTTTTCAGATGTGCTTTCTTGGCAAACAAAAACAATTCTTGTCAATTTTATAGCAGTGTCCCAATTTTTAAAAATTCTACAAGTCTGTCAGATCAAAAATGTCAAAATTTATAGCACATGGCATAGTGTTGGGCTTTCAGATGGTTTTCAATAAATGTTTGTCTGATTGAATAGGGTGTTAGGAACACAGAAGTAGTAATTCAGTAAATAAATGTAGTCCTCTAATAAGCACATCACTATGCAAAAGTCCTGTATCTAAAGAAATAATTATTCTTCACAATATCTTTATTCAAAAATTTAATCAAATCCCATTGACTCCTCAGGAAGGAGCCAGAAAGAAAATGACCCATAATTTACCTTTTCTCTCTCTCTCTCTTTTCCCCTCTTTTGGTCCTATAAATATCACTGTAAGATATATCAAGTCAGTATTTTAAAGGCTACTCAGTAAATCTAATATCTTTTAAGATATTTTAATGGAAAATATATTGCAAGATATGAACACTCACATGCTGTTGTGGAACCATGCTGTTCTGTGCATTGCTGTACTGCTGCTGCCGCCTCTCACACTGACTGTGTGCTTTCCCTCGCAATTCTTTGGTGGATGTGAGTTATTCAGGTTCTCATTCACTCACATCTTGGCTTTTCATTAAGCTTATCCTGTTAAGTATCTAGAATCAATATCACATCATTGTTGCATATCTGGGAAAGAGATTTCAGAAAACAATCCAATCTCCTCAGAAATTCATTTTGAGTATGGTAGCAACAATTATTTGACATCACATGTAGCAGACCTAGTGATGAGTGTCTAGGATAATTCTGTTATTTACAGCCCATTCTACCCCTAAAAATTTGTGTACCATTTTCATTCTATCTTTGTTAAGTAACATTTATTTGAGAGGTCTAATGTCATGAAGTCAGCATCTTTCTTTCTTTATAACATTCATTTGGACAGACTTTTCCATTGTATTAAGAAATATTCATTAAAATACATACTGACCTCTCCAACATCTCAAAGGAAGATTTCTGGCAGGCAACCCTGACACCGGAGTGCTAGTCTCTATCAGAGACATCAGAGGAAATAAGTGAAGCACCACAAATACACTGTCTCCAGTGTAAGAAAACCAAACAATATCTTCCGCCCTGTAAGGTCTGTTCTGTTCCCCCACTATGCAAGTGTGGGCCACTGCCAAGTACTTAAAGCTCCTCCATCAGGCACTGTGCTGAGACATAGAGGTTTGTGAGGTCCAGTGTACAGGCAGTTTATCAGCCTCCTGACAGGTTCTATTTGTTCATCTGTGTTTCTTTTTCCACCTGAGTCTCTCACCCAGGCATTCTTCCACACTTGGTGCATGGTTTCTGCATAAGGCCTCCCAAACCATTATGGCTTTAGTGTTGTGGCATTTCGAGGAGTTATGTGTTGATTTGGGTTTTTAAAAAAAATTTCAGTCAACATTCCGGGATCCATGTCCCTTTCTTCTTCTAGGTACACTTGAATCCTGTGAACCTCTTGTTTCATGATTCTACATTCCTGGGAACACCTGAGTTCTCTACTCTGCAAAAATTTTAACTAGTGCAAAAAGTAATAGGGAATTCTGAGGATGAGTATAATCAGCATGCTTTAGTAAAACCTAGGAATGTCAATCATATAAAGTTCTGTCTTCTGTGATATTATGCTATTTTTAAAATAAGGTGTGGCAAAACAAAACACACAGATGTATATTTAAAACAATTACATATTCTAGTCTCTCATGCTCTGGCAGTCATAGGCCTCTGCAGGGCAGCAGCCACTCAAATGCTCATCAACTCAGAGTCAGATGTTGGCTCAGACTGGAGTCAGCTGAAGGGGTCTTGGCAACTTCTGGGCCTAGCTGGCTGAGATGCTGAGGACCGTTCAGGCATTTCCCCATGAAGTTTCTGCACATGATTAGCTTGGGTTCCCCACAACATAATGACTTTTAAGCAGCTGGACTTTGTAGAGAGCAGATGCCCGCCACAGTGAGCATCCCAAAGCACGCAGGTGAAAGCTGAAAACCTTTGCACGACCTAGCCAGAAGTGTACAACAATACTTTATGTATTTTGTTGACCAAAGTAGCCATAGGGCAGCCAAGATTCAAATGAGAGGAGGAATAGTCCTTTTCTTTTATGAGCAGGATAGCCTAAATGTACAGATAAGAACTGATGGACATCATCTTGGAGTGAAGCTACCATAGTAGGTATCAAGTAAACTTGTTGCAGAAAATTAACACAACGTAATGTTCAAACTGTGACTAAATCACAGAATGATGTCCATCTCAGAAAAAGGGTGTGTGAACTCTCTTCCTGAAACCTATTTATAATCTGCACCTTCTAGGAAGCCTACATTTTAATAACGGGATCAGCTTCTCCACTGAACACACTTTGGGAATGACTGATTTCTTTGGTGCTGAAAATGAGTGGATTAAAGCAGTATTCAACTGGTTTTAAAGCCACTAGATCTGAAAGAAAGAACAAACTACCGACTAATGTGTAGTTCTCCAACAAGGTAAAAGATACATTTTCATAAGGGCAACTCCATTACAGTTAAACTTAAGATGGCTTAATTTCAGCTTGATGCACAGTACAAACTCATCAAAGCAAATTGTCTGGCACATAGTAAAGGGACAATAAAAATTGGCTCTTAGAATTCAATTACATAATAGAGAACCATAGTCTGAACACAAAAAGTACTAAATGATGTTAGAAGAAAAACCTTATGTTATAGTCAGTGAACTGAAGTTCAACAAGAAGTGTGGACCCACACAAAGTCACACAGTTTTAAGAAGCAGAGCCAAGATTGAACTTAATCTGGACTTAGATTCTCTCACTTATGTCAAAAAGAATCATGTCTCAAAGTGCTTCATAACCTGGGAGTTTCACTCAGGAATGAATGCCATTATATTTCAGCTGGAGTTTTGCTGAATACTACGGAGAACAGCTTGATCCTTAATTAACGAGCACATGTGCATCTTAATTCTTTCACATCTGCCAGGTAGGTATAGAGGTGGATAATTAGCCCTGGCCTGGAGTAGCCTAAGTACCTCGCTCGTTACATATGTTGCAGAGTGTTGTCTTGAGCTTTGGTTAAACTTTGTATGAAATCAGCAAGAACCATTATATGTCAGGAATAACTGATGGTTTTGCAAAGAATTGTGCTGAATGTGTATGCGTGTGAATTTTAAATTTGTCTTTGGGAGATCAAATATTCAATTTGATATATCCCTACACAAAAGATTCTTGAAGCTTATGTTAACTAAAGCTGAACCTAACAGATATGAATATGTGTATGTGAAAATATAGATCAATCATTTTAGGGAAAAAAACATGTATTGAGTCCTTTGCATGTTTTTAGCACCTGCTAGATACTAGGGGTGAATGGTAAAATATAAGACTACTTCCCTTTAAGGAACTTGCAATTAAGCAAAATAGTGAAGTCCAAGATATAAATATTTAGACATTAATAATTGATACATTTTTAACGCGTTCTTGAAGAGGAAAGTATAAATAAATGGACAAAAATCTACTTAGCGTTTATTGTCAACAGGAAAGATTTTGAGGAG
Source organism: Dasyprocta punctata (assembly GCA_004363535.1). NCBI lineage: Eukaryota > Metazoa > Chordata > Mammalia > Rodentia > Dasyproctidae > Dasyprocta > Dasyprocta punctata. The sequence continues at coordinate 5,176 of RJWM01000755.1, forward strand.
GGAAACTTAATAATGGACTTTTAATGATACATAAGAATTAACCAGGTAAAAGTGAAAGTTGATACTGAAATTATAGTTTATGAAAAATCATTGATAATTCTAAAATTATTCACATTGTAGCCTCAAAATACTATCTCTGCCAAAAAAGAAAAAAAATGTTATTTCTTAATCTAGGGAATATGTGAAATGATAAGAGAAAAAGGGATAAAAAGTCACCAAATGTACTGTATAACATTAAAATAGCCCTAAATTCAGCTGTCATTCAACATTAACCCTATATAATACCAGAAAATTGAACAAACATAGTGTTATCCATAAATTTAGCATATCTGTCAATAAATCATTGGCATGTACCATGGCCAGGTGATTAATATTTTTCATCCTGAGAACTATTGACTCTCCAGTTGCCTTCCTGTCTAACGACAACATATTCAAGTTAATACAAGGGAAAAATAGTTCCTCTCATTCTCATGTGGGCTTTTCAGTGATGTTGAGATTATTCTGCAAGTCAATTCCACATGCCTAGAGTCAGTCAATTTGCTCTCGAAATTCCCTTTTATTTAAGTAAGATTCATCTAAGTAAGTGATACTCTGTATAAGACTCCATTTACTTGGTTAGTATTCTCTCTCTAAATATTAATTTGTTACAAAAATAAAGAAAACCAGAAAACTAAATCAACTTCACTTTCCCTCACTGCCTTCTAATACTTTTCTCTGTGTATATATAATATATCCACAGCATTAATACAATTTTGATTATTCATTTTTACTTTACGTCATTAGAATCTTTTGTATTGATCACTCCTGCCTCTGTTCTTCCATAGGATGTCACTCTCACCTCAGCTATAACTTTTACCACTTTGTGTAAGTGCTTTAAATTTTTGTTGCTGTTGTTCTTACTTCTACATGATTATTTCCGCTCAGAAGCACTTTTCTTTGCTTCCTTAATCCCACATAGGATATGGTGCATAAACACGATAACTTCTGAATAAATTAACAAAAGTACATTTACTACATTGAGCCAATATGTCAAAATTTAAGTAGTCACTGTTTCTGTGGCTGATATTTAAATGATTATGGGTTCCAATTTACTTGCCTATTCCCTCTCTTGGGATTAATATTCAAATATTAGAAAATAAGAGCATCTAGTAAGTTATATAAAGGAGAGTGTTATCTGTAATAGGTGTGAATAAAAAATCAGAGAAGTATTTTCAGTCAACATTCATCAAATTGATGGTGAGTTCTTGAGGCCATAGCCAACTGTGTTATCATTAACACCTTTGTCAGTCACCTGACAGAAGCAGAAATGTAAGAGAAATTAATCTGAATACCCAGGATGGGAATTTCCCAGAGTCAGGATGTGGGCTTAGCAGAGATAGAAGTGAAAATGAGTGTATGATTTTGGTGACAATTGAATCCTTGTGGAAATCAAGCAGCTGGTGGAAGATGTTGAGGAACAAAGACAATTTTTAAATGGAAGACAGTTGGCTAAATTGTGTCAGCCACTGAAACTCATAATATTTTAATATGACTATACCCATTGCCTAGAAAATAAGGCAAATGACTACAGCACTTTCTTAATATAAAGAAAATAATATGTAACCCTGCTTTTCATCTTTTAAAATGCTTCACTACGCATAGGAGTCCTGTGAGGTGGGAAAGACAGGTAGTGGCAATATGTGCTAAATGTGCAGTTATATCATCTCTATCTCTGTGTAATCAATATTGTAGTTTTGTCCCTGTGTGTTTGGGGTTACCCTTGACATTGTGTGCTCCTCTCTTTCTGTCTAGATCCTTTACATGAGCAACTGACTCCATTCTAAAAATAAGGACGCCTTGACACCTGCATCTGCCAAGCCTTGAGAGAACCGTGCTAATTGTGGTTGCTGGTGAAAAGCTCCAGTAGAGCTCTGAGCTGTCTTTGTTTTGAATTATCATCTGAACATAGACTTTAAGGACTTACAGGGTAACCATGAGAGGTCACTTAGTTTGTTTTCTCCAAGGTAAAAGGTTCAAAGTCTCGAGTGAGTCATCTCAGAGAGAAAAATTGGGCTGTCTCTACTCTCTTTGGTGAAAGTTGTAAATACCTTCAGTGGCTCACACGAATACAGACAAATTACTGCTGTGGTTCATTGTGTCTAATCAAGTCCTTACTTGGTGGTGTGAGAACTTGGATGTAAGTATTTTGAGGAAGAAAAGCAGAGTTTGGGATAAGGGTTTTGTATTACTTTTTATTTTATTTTTGATGTTGGCATTTTCAGAGTACCACTCCATTTTTGTTTTTCTCTTGTGTAGTGTGAGGTTTATCTGTAATGGCCCTGACCTGCATGGTCGAATTTAGTAAGAAATAGGCAAAAAGAGGCTGCCTACTTCATGGAAAAGGGCTCTTGACACCGGAGATACTGGACTCCCTGGCTTCTGCAAATTTAGCTCTTTGATTTTAGGCACAGTGGGGATATTGGAAAGCAGAAAGCAGAACTAGTGTGTGATACCTGATTCTAGCACAGCCTAAATGACATCTTCTCACAGGCAGAGCACTGGTTGTCTATTTGTGAGAGATGGCATGATGTATTTGGATAGTTAAACAGGCAGACTCTGGGTTAGCCAGATCTGGAGTCTAATATAGGTCAACTCCCTCTACCACTGAATGCTATTTTCCTCCTCACAATATTATAAAGGCTCACTGTAATAGAATACATAAAGTTTTAGCATAGTGCCTAGAACAATGTAAGTATGAATTTTTTTATGAACACCTTTGCTTCCAACTATTGAAATTGGTTATTTCATATATGCACTGGGTTGGAGACTTTAATGAATGAAGCTCTTTACTGAACTAAAGAAGTAGGGAGACTGGAACCATTGACATGATTCTTTGCAGACATACTGAAGCCCAGTGACATTTATAAAATGTATTTGATGTGCTGAAAAATATAGACTGTTGTATCTCTTCTCCATCTGTTTATATGAGGGATGTGTACAACTACTATCATCAAACAAATACCTAATCAGTAAGAAAGTAGTAGAAGTAGGGGAACATTAGATGTGACCCCTATCTTCTAGTTGAATTATATGGAATTATTATTTATAGGTCAAAAATGCTAGAATATTCAGGAATTTCTCAAAAATCAGTAAGAATGAAAGAAGCATGCACTATTTTCTAGGTGAGAACTACGTACTGACAATACATTCAAGGACACAAATACTTACATGGTTGAGTAATAAAGAGCTAAAGCCAAGACCCCTTCTTATTACTTCTTGTCTTCTGTATTTTTTCATCTTTACATAATACAGTGTATTGGGCATTTGCTGGGCTTTTCTAATATTGGTAACAGCATAGAAGTGACAGATTTAGGGGAGAAAGTAAGACTTGAAGTCCTAAGTCATAGGTTCAAATTCCAGCTCCAGCAATTTCTGGCATCCACTTAATTAAGTGATTTAACCTTTTTAGATCTCTATTTCCCCAACTGTTCCAAATGAGAAAAATACTTTTTGTTGGGGTGAAAACTAAATGAAACAATGTACATGAAAGTATGTCACAGTGTATCTTTTTATATTAGACATGGTCTTTGGTTCCAGCTGTATATAACAATAATACAATTGTTTCATAAATTATAATGATTTGGAATTACTTTATGTCTGCTCAAAGCATTTTCATTCCTGTGCCTGCTAGAACCGTCCTTTCATGGTACAGTTCCTTCCACAGTTCATGTACACACACACACACATACAGAAAATTCATTTCATCCTTTCAACGTGTACTTCTTGAATACAAACTATGTATTGAAGATGAAGCAATAGGATAAAATACCCATATGAATAAAGTTTATATTCTGTAAGGGAAACTATGCAATCAAAAAATGAGGAAGTAAATACACAATAAAATTTCAGGTAGTGAGAGGGACTTTAAACAAAAATAAATGAGTGGAGAAGAGAGGAGAATAAGTGGACCTGTTAATGGAAGTGCTGAACTTAGAGACTAAACAAAGATCTTAGGAAAAGTTTTCCAGGCAGACAGAAGAGAGATTGCAAATGTATTAAGCTGGTAAAGATCTTGATAGCTTTCAACAATAACAACAAAACTGTCAAATTTCAAAATTGTCAATCAAGCTGGGTGACCTGAGTGCTCTAGATATTATGGGAAATTATTAGACCCAACTTGGTAGACAACTGCTGAGGAAGATGACTAAGAAGCTATTACTGTCATCCAGGTAAGAGACAATTATGTCTCTCACTGCTAGAGTGGTTTTAGCAGTGAGTATCATAAGAAATACAGTTTCTCAGTTTAAGAGAGAGTAATCAATTCAGTTGTTGACCACCCTCAAGCCAGTTGAATGAAGAGGGCATGAGAAAGAAATGAATCAAGGAAGAGTCTGGACTTTTGCCTTAAGCAATTGGGTGAATGGTGGTGCCATTTAGAGAGGTGGAAAGAGTCAGCAAAAAAGAGATTTGTGAGGAAGTCAGTTGGCATCAGTTTGTTCTGTGATGTTATAACAGAATATCTAGTGTTGGTAAAATAAGAAGAGGTTTATGGAGTCATAGTTTAGAGGCTGAAATCCAAGCCATGAGTCGTTCCATCTGATCAATGTCTGTTGAGGAATTTCTTGGCTGCATCATAACGTAGTGAATGGCATTACATAATAGGAAAGCATGCCATTGGGACAAATGGCACATGTGCAGAACCTCGCATGGCAAGAAACGGAGCAAGAGATCAGTGAGGACTAGATACACCTCTTTAGAACGATGCCCTATCAGGCCAACCAACACAGAACTGCTAGAACTGACTTAATTCTTTCCAAAAGTCTTGCTTTCATGATTTGATCATCTACTAGGCCCCAAACTCTTAAAGATCTTTCACCTCTTAACACCACTGATAGGGATCAACATCCTAGTACATTAACTTTTGGGAGGAAATCATAGCAACTGAATTTGAGGTATTTTTATATCAGAGTCATAAATGAAGCTGGGCATCTCATTCCATAGGTTCTTTATGGTTCCACATGATTTTATTGGGGTCTTCTAAGGCCATCACCTAAGAAACATAATATCATTCATGTAAGAGTTCAAACAGTTGCCACTTTTTTTAACCCCAGTTGAGTGATTTATCCTACAATGCAAAATGAACAGCTTCAAGCCAAACATCTTGTTTATTTATCCAAACAATAATGTAATGCTATTATCACAGTTGTTTTGGATATGGCCCACACAAAGCTAAAAGTGAGGTTCTAATCCACAGTTAAACAGATTTTATGGAGAAATTATTCACTGGCTCTAAGAATACTCAGTCACTTAGTAAGTGTTTGTCATTTAGATTAAAAATTAATGAGTACTTATTAAGAAGGTATGGCAGGGGAGAAAATTGAACCATTTTAAAAGTTGTTTTCTTTTATCCCCCTTAGGATCCTTCAGGACAGATTTTTGACCTCTACTTTATCAAGTAAAACACTGTGTTGCAGAAAGATTAATAATGGCACCAAGCTCACAAACAAGATGATAAGAGACATTGAATGAAATGTACGAACTACTATGACCACCATCTTATCCAGAGAAAATAACCCAAAGAGCAGGTCTTCCTCACTCTGGATGGAGAAAATGATGTGCAGGAAACCCTCATCTTGTTGGGAAGTGAGGGAAGTGCTCCCGCTCACTTTTGGTATTTCTATACATCTTGCTATCTTCTAGCTCCTTTTCCTGTAGTTTATAAAGCATGTCTTAAATGATTTTTGACATGGCGATTATAGAATATATATTTTTGTCATTTGGAAAATAGTTTGAGTCTTTATGAAGAAAATGCTCAAAGAGAAACCTTTCCTTCATACTCCATCTGCAGCTTGCTGGCATCTACCTTCCCCTCCAGTTCTGACCTGCACTCCCACTCTTTTCTGTGCATTCTTGCACAAAGGTGGAGGAAAGCTGATAGACTTTCTGACCTCTGATAGGCTTTCAGTAAATTTTGTTGAATGAATAATTGCTCCTAAGAAGCACCCACTCCTGCACACTCTGGATAAATCATATCTTGACCTTCAATATATGATCTGAGATATTAAAATCACCCCTGTAATGACTGGGAAGAACCTACCTCTCCTACAACTGCTTTCAGGGGTTACAGATGTCAATTTTTAAAGTAATCAATATTTTTTCCATTATCTATCACTTCTCAGTTCTCTCTGTCCTTACTTTCTTCTCAATTCTTTTCTTTTCTACTGAATATTGATTGATGATAATATAGGGAAGAGTGTAAAGTCAGTAACAGATGTCACATGGCATAGGTAATGTGCTAGCTCCTCCTGTGTTCTCTCTCTGCATGTTTTCTTTTTTCTCTGTCTGTCCATGTCTCTGTCTCTGTCTCTCTGTCTCTGTCTTTCTCTCTCTCTCTTTCTCACTTCCTACTTCCATCTCTCTGGATCTCTTAGTCTCCCTCACCCCCTCTCTATGTCTCTGTCTCTCTCTCTATCTCTACCTTTCTGTCTCTTTCTCTTTCTCTCCCCTGAACAGCTCTATTCCAAGTCTTGTACTTAATAATTCTTCCTGAACCAGTTTTCTCAGTGGCTCACCATTCACCACCAAGAAAAATAGTATTTTCTCCAACACTGCAGTTCCCTAAGAGGAATTCCTGAGAATAAAATTGTCTCCTCTATTATAAATATCGTTGTGAGTTTCCCAGTGAGAAGTTTCTCAGGTTGAAGAGGGAATTGAAAATTCTCAGTTCCAGTCAGTCAGAATAACAAAAGAACAAGTTCAGTCTGATTTCACCATCCACTTCTCACTATTGCAATTTTCACCTCACTGCACTCTGTCTGCACATGATGTCTTACCCAGCTTTCCTCCACTGCGTCTCCTGGAAAATTCAGGATGGCTTGACTGGTGTCAGAAAATTACAAGGAGATTTGTACGTACAAACTATCATTTTTATTCAGCCAATGCAGTAAGAGTAATCATAAGAGTAATAATAACAAACACATTAAAAATAATATTTACCACCTAGTGCACTCTTTGTATTATGTTAAAGTCTTGATCGTATTTTACATGTAAGTACCCATCATAGTCCTAAAAGTTAGGTATTACTATTCTCATGTTATTGATAAAGAAACAAAGCCCCAAAGAGTTAGTATTGTTAGTTTACTCAAAAATGATGATTTAACTAGTAAGGATAGAATTTGCTCAGTCTTTTCAGAGTCCAAATGTAGTATCTTGTCCGTGTTTCAAAACAAGTGGGCAAAATTTGATATAGTCTAACCTTTCATGTTGAGTGAAGAGTGTGTATTTTTATGATTGGTGATACGAAATTTTGAAATACTATTTTTTTACAAAACATAAACCTCAATTTTTTTATCAGATTCAACTGACATAAAATTATATTTCATATATGTATGTGTGCAAATGCACATGCACGCACACACACACGTACACATACATACCCCAAATAAAATTTAGGGGAAAAATAGAATTATAAAATCTGTGTAAATCATCCATTGAAAATGTGTGTATGGGAAATTAATGTTTAGAACTATTATAATTTTTTCTTAACTTAAAACTAAACAAAAATATAAAATAAATTCCTAAAACACCATTTGAATGAATTCTCTATTGAAATACTATTTTGACTCACTAAAATTATCATGCATTCATATCAAAACAGATTCAGAATCAAAAAGTGGGAGAAAAAATAAATACATGTTGTACATACATGCTACACATAGCTGATGTGTTATGACATTCATTCTGAAGGGTGTGAAGCTACTGATAGACACACCCTCTCTCCTCTTTCAGAAAGATTGTTATAACAGTTCTGTTGTCTCATTTCCATATATTTATTCACACTGAAACTGTCAAACTAAAATAACTCTGAGTCAAATAAGACCCATGGGTTTAATCTCTTTTTTTAATCAGAAATACTGCAGGTATTTCTTCTTAAAGAGCTCTATTGTTTCTATCATTTATCTTTTTTTTTTTTTTTTTTTTTTGGTACAGGGGATCGAACTCACAACCTCATACCTACCAGGCGGGCGCTTAGGCCACTGAGCTAAATCCCCAGCCCTATTTTTTGAGACAGGGTCTCACTATGCAGTTCAGGCTGGCCTTGAACTCACTTTGTAGCCCAGGCTTATCTTGAATTCACAACAATCCTCCTGCATCAACCTCCAGAGTGCTGGGATTAAAGGTGTGTGCCACCACTCCTGGTTTATCATTTATCTTATAATTAAATACTTCATTCTCTTCTCCTTCCCCACATCCATTATGGTAATTACACCTGAATTACCTTGGACAAGTCATTCAAGTATTTCTTCATTTACAAAATATGAATCATACTAATATCACGTGTAACGTGTTTACAAGATTTTTAAAAATAAACTTGATGAATATAAACTGGTTGGCATAGTCTCAGTAAATGCCTATCTCCTTACTCCATTCTTTCTCTAGGATGTAAGATTCAACAGGACAAAAATTAACTATGGCCTCTACTTCAGAGTTATAAACAAAATAGCAAGTTAAATATTTTGCCTATTGATTCAGTGTTCTGTAGTAGAATTCCTAAAACACCTTCATTCAGAAAGCAACAATGTCCTTTCCATAATGTTCCCAGAGCCCAAAGTTTGTGATTACTAACTGCTAATTTCAACCACCAGAGGAACTGGCGCAAGGCAAGTATGCAGTATCTTTTGGATGATATAGATAATGACTTGAATCTAGGGTTTTTCAATCTAGAACCAATGCTGAGCTGTATCCTACTTATCATCTCACTTCCTCAGGATCCCTCTCTTCTACTGAGATAACGTCTACTTTATATGATTGGCAGGCTCTTCTGTTTGGTACACTTATAGTACAGAACATGAGTCTTACTGTTCTAGTGGTGGTAATAGCTCTACTATTAACTAATACTTTAGTTGTTAACATTTGGAGTAATAGAGACTTTAAACTGCATACATTTTCTTTAACTCGATGCCAAAATTTCTATCCATTGCTCAGAAATTATTATTTCATCTTCTGTGAGACATAAAATGTTGTATTCATACATATATTCATTGAAAAGTCATCTATGAAGATATTTCAAGGACTTACTGGAATTTATTTTTGAGAAATTATTATTTGTAAGTGTTGTGTGTTTTCAGATGTTTGGTCTACAGGGCAGGAGTGCAGGAAAACAGAGGAATATACAAAACAGGAAAGAAAGAGTGCATGTTACATGCTGTGGCTACAACAGATTAATGACATTCATGTATCACTTGAGAGTTTATAAAAACACCTTTGCATACAATTTTTTCACTTGCTTCACTCAACTATCCTGTGAAGTTGATATTATGATTAAACCTACTCTACTGATAGGGAGCTGAGGCTAAGCATATTTAAGGAACTTGTCCAAAATCAAAAAGCAGAGACTGAAATTCATATTTAGGTTCTTTCCTCTCAGAAAAAAATCTCAAATGTGGAGAGCAGAGTAATTAAAGATACATCCTCTTTACAATGACTACTCAGCATTAATATCACTGTTTTGTTACTTACTAGTTATGTGAGCTAAATAAACCAGGTTACTTAAACTTTCTGTACCTCAGCTTCCCATTTGCAACATGAGATGAAGAACCAACTACAGGTGATAGAAAAATTGGGTCAATACATGTGAAATTCTTAGAATAGAACCTGGTATGTAGGAAGCACGTAACAAGTGTGTGTAGTGTGTGAATACATACGTGCATACATGTGTGTATTCATGTGTGACTTTGTGTACATTTTCACTACAAAAAACATTTCTGGAAATCTCTCAATATTAGTCACTGAAGCACATTTCATTTCCTTTCTAGTGGCTGCATGATTATAAATTATTTGTGGTGTATTTATGAGCAGATTGAGAGCATGCATCAGACCAGCCATTAAGAAGCCAAGTCCCAATGTTCCCAGGAAAAATAGACAAAATTTTGACTTCTAACATAATCTTTATTAAAATCCTTGTCAGATAAAATCCCCACACTTCAGGACTGATTGTCACCATAGCCTTGCAGCCCACTGAATAAAATGCCAATTGTAATTTAAAGTTTCACGAAGGAAGGAAGTTACATTTTGCTCAGTCTGGATCAAATGGAAGAGGAGACTCAGTGTCTGCACTTTGCATGAAGCAGGGAATCAGGCAGTGTGACTTTTGAGTTCTTTCTCAGTCAATTTCATTGATTAAACTTCAAACTATCTAATGTGTTGCTTGGATGTCTAAAATCAGCCTTTGAACAAAGTGAGGACACTCAACCCAGTCAGAAAGTAGAAAACTTCATGATATGCTGTATTTGCTTTAGAGATGTTAAAATCCAAGCAACTAAACTGAGTCTCAGAAGGTTTTAGGGTTACACGTACTAAATTCAATCATTTGACTTGGAGGTGCCACATTTGACTTTCCAGCCCTTCACTAATCTATATAGACATACGTTCTGTGCTCTGAACAAGACAGGAGCAACAGCCCCAGGGCCCTCCTGACTGGGTTAAGAGTGATGCTGCTTGCTAGTACAGGAACTTTTCCTTCTCATTCTCATTATTTATCTTTTTTCATCATCATTTGAACAAAACTTTGATATAAAATAACCTTCTTTCTGCCCCTAAGAAACAGTGCAGGGTTGCAGAAATAACATAAATTTATAGGTCAGAAAAAACTGGGCCTATACGAGTCCCTGTTTTGCTTTTTACTACTGATGTCTTAATAGGCAAGTCTATTTCACTTTCCTTATCAGTTGAAGGGTATAATGTTACCCCGTTGAGAGATAAGAGAAAGTGTTTGGCACATAGTGTGCACATAAATGTTAATTCCGAGCAAAGGAGAGAGGAAGAAAAATAGAATGCAAGAGTATTAACTAACTTTTAGAGAGAGTAGAACTTCTGGAAAAGTACAGATGGGTGTCTGACTTGATAATAAAATTTTAATTTGACTCAGATCAATGAAAAGCCCCATGTATTGACTAGAAATACATACTCATCAGAAATCCCAGGGAAAAATCTATGAGGGTTATTTCCTTTCATTAAAGAGCAATATAAATATTGATCAACTCTCTTAATTGACCTGTGGTTTGCTTTCATACATTAGATTTCTGTTCTGCACAGAGGGCACAAATCTTCCAATTACCTTCAGTTCATAATTCATTATGTCATATTAGAAGCTAAACATGAACACTGGGTCCTCATTGAAAGGAAGTGCCACTTAAGGAGTACTTCTACCAACCCTCTGTCCCCCAAGCGGCCTGAGCCTCACATCTAACCTGTACCAGGGCTAAGGCAGTATTTTCACCCATCTCACGTAGGCCAACCTCTCACATAGGAAACTGGGGCAACTTCAAGACAAGGCAGCTTCAAACAGCTGCTTCACTGAGGACCAGAAATGAATAGCACACCAACTAATGAAAAAAGGTGTATTAGACTTGATGACACAGGAGTGCTGGAAAAATGCCAAGGCAAACATCTGTTGTTGCATAAGGATGACTAAAGGCATGCTAATCACTTCGTTAGTGGTGGTCAAAACATTGAAGATGTTCCTTGTAAAGGCACAGGTAATGCATTCTGCCTCTGGAAATTGAAAGCAAAAAATAGCTTTGAATAAAATACTGATGGCCAGAGTCCTGGAAGGTTTGTCCTCAGTGACTGTGTCTCTGTAGAAAAGGAACTTTGAAGGGTTAGATTTAATCTGCAAAGTGGATTATTAATTAAATATTTTCTTGCTAGTTCATTGACCAAGAAATCAATGAATAACTGGTGTCTCAGAGCTTACTACAGAAACAAATTTAGTGTAAGGTATACAAATTTATAAAGATTTACAAGATAGGCTTACAGTGGCCATCCACAAAGTCTGGTGTGGTACAGTGCAAAAGGACTGTCTGTGTAGTAGAAATCTGAATAATCTAATCAAAGGCCTGGAGCTCACTGTAGTGTCTCATACATGTCTGCATTGAGTCCAAAGGACCTGTGATACAAAGCTAGAGTCTTCCCTGGAAGCCAGGAGATGGCATCCAACATGAAGGTGAAGACTGGAACTCCTCTGAAGAAAGAGAAGTGAGCCTTCCTTGTTTTCCTTGGATTCCATTCAGGTGACAAGCGTGTTTGTTGGTACCTCTCACATCCAGGGTGACTCTTGTATCTTCTGTAAATTCCCTCAGCCACACCCAGAACAATGTTGATCCAATTTAGTTGGGTGTTTCTTAGGCAAGTTGACATAATCAGGTAACTGTCACAACCAGCATAGGAAGACACTTCACATGAATTTGAGGGTCTTATAGGTAGGACTGTACCTTTCTCAATTTGTTCAAATTGGCTTCATTACTACACATTATTTCTTCTGACTTGGCACAGACCCTTACTTTGTACCTGAGCCTCTCAATATTCAGGCAAAATTTATGCCACCAAGTAAAGTATGAGTTAAGTACTCTGAATACCTGGTATTGGAAATAGCTGCTGTATGCCCCGGGTTCTATGCCCTTCCTGTATCAACACAGAATGGGAATGGAATCCAGCCTAATTTTTGCGAGATGGTGACTATTTATATGAGATGTGATTCCTCCTCTTTGCAACATAAAATGGCACTGATTGTCATCAGTTTTAATTTACATTAATAGCTTAGTTCCTTTAGTTATGAGCAAGGTTTTTTTTCTTTGCAAGCCTTTGTCCATTTCTCAACACAGCTTTTGCTTTTACCTTTGTGATTGATATCAAAGGATCAAAGTAGGATATTCTTTCACATGTTAGTAGTATTGCATAGGTAAGATAGAGGGGAGTGAATAAATGAGAGTGCGTTCTGTAAATACTAAGTATTTTATTATACCTCTGTTTTCTTTTTTATGCTGGTAACTTACTAGCTGGGGGACAATATTAAATAATGTAAAATTTACAAAATAATTTAAAAACTGATTAGTTGTTAGTATCATTCAAAATATATATTTGAATATAAAATTGTTGAACCCTAAAGACCACCCAGTTTAACCAGGTCATATTAAAAAAAAAAGAGGGAGTAGCATTTTACAATGTGATGGTTAATCCTGATTATTAATTTGAGTGGATCAGGAGTCACTTAGGAAACTAGGAAAGCTCACTTCTGGTTGTTATGTAGTTATGTAAGCTTAACCTTGGGGACTATATCTTATATCTGGTGCCTTCCCCTCTGACCTACTTACAATCTTTTCTGTTTCCTGGCCACTATAAATTGTGTAGCTTTTCTCTGCCATGTCCTTCCATCATGATTCCTCTGCTTTGGAGCCAAACAACCAAGGACTAAAAACTCTGAAATCATGAGTCAAGATAAACTCTTTTTTTTTTTCTTTAAATTGTTTATGTCAGGCATTTTGTCCAGCAATGGAAATGTGATTAATACACTTAAGATGACCAGGTAAAACAATGAATGAGAATATACTGATCCTAATTCTTTCTCCTTTACTATATTTTTCACACACATTCAACTCTTAGGAAACTAAAATACTAGATAAACATTAGTGACTGAGGAAACTGAGATTAGAGACTACGGACAGCAAATAGAAGTAAGGATGGCAGATCCTTACAGGACAGCTGCTACCAGTCTTCTTCTATTGTTGATCCATGTAGTCCTTCTGCCTGGTGACACACACCCTCAACCTTGAAGTAGGTTCCACCCAATGTTTTATAGGACCATGACAACTGATATAACTGGTGCACAATTTGGAGCATATTAACTTATTTTGGTTTAACCACTGGGTGAGGTTTAGAATAGGATTAACTAACACTAAATTCCAGTTCTATTGCTTACTAACTCTGTGACTTTGAAAAGTAACTTAAATTTTCTGAAAATCAGATGTTTTTATAAAATAAATTCTAGTTTCCTCTCAAGGTTGTTACATGATGTATGTAAAATGTTTATCATAGGGCATGGAACATAGTAAACTCCCACTTAATGGTATCAATTAATGGTATCACTCACTCTTCTGTAGTTTCCACTTTTGAACTTTTCAGAACTATATGTAGTAAAATGTCAGTGGGGAGAGTTTTATAGAACTATATGATGGTATCTTAGACTTTGGTGCTAGATTCTATACTGAATTTAAATGTAAATTTGTCTAGAAAATACCCTAATTCATTCAGCCTGCTATAAAACAATGCCATAGGTTGTGTGACTTATAAACAACAGAAATTTATTTCTCATGGTTCAGGAGGCTAGGAAAGTTCAAGATCCAGGCACTGCCAAAAATAGTAAGCGGTAAGATTCCAATTTCTGGTTCAAGCATGGCATCATCTCCCTGTGTCCTCACCTGGTAAAAAGAGCAGGGGCAGCCCTTCAGAGTCTCTTGTCTGAGGGCGCTAATCCCATTCATGATGGGGCCAGTTATGACTTAATTACTTCTCAAAGGCCCCACCTCTTAATACCGTCATGTTAGGAGTTAGAACTTAGTGCAGGAACTCTAGAGGAACACGAACATTTAGTCTGTGATTAGCCCCTGTTTAGAAATAAATCTGTGTTAGAACCTGTACTGCTCATTTTCAGCCATATGCTCAAAGTCCCTCCAAGGTATTTGTTTCACTGAATTACAGTTCAGCTAAAGATGGCTTATTTTGAGTCAAAAGAAGGCTGAAAGTTTTTAGAATTCAAGAATAAATTAATGCATAAGCTGAGTCTGGAAAAGAAGTGGCCTTAATTCTCAAACCAGAAGCAAAGGGGATAAAGGACAAATGACCTACACAATGCAGCCGGCTCTCCGAAATGCTTTTTAAAATGCATGTCCTTTCCAGTGACACCAACAAGGAAGAGGGAGCTAAAAGCAGTCAAGGACACATTTGACTGAACCAAAAAATGATGTTTTAATCAAAGCATACTGGAACTTGTTCTCCGAACCTAAATGTGGGACAAATGAATTGCTAACTCTCTTAATGCTAGGTCTTCCCTATTAAAAAATAAATAGTTGCAGTCACTCTTTGACGTTGGTTTTTTTCTGGTAAGCATTGTGCCACCATAAGATTATCAGTTGCTTTGGATGGTGACATTCAGGCTCCCATGTGATTGGGAATACAGTTCCTGTAATAATTTTATATATTTCACTAACACAGTTGTAAAATATTTAAAAAGTGTTTGGTGATAGTGGTGCTGTTCATTGTACTCTCACTCCCTTTTTTTTTATTTCCAATAAAACTTATCTTCTGAGGATATGTAGTCAAGAGCTCTCCCTAGAATATCATCATTTGCAATAGATGCTCCTGAATAGTTTATTCTTATTTATACCAGTAGCCAGGGAGTCATGGTAACCTGGGAAAGTGCAAAAGCAATACATAATTTTGTTTTGAGGAGATAAGGGTAAGCCACAGGAAAAAATTCTTCAGGAACCTGAGACTTCTCCATTTCCTAAAATAATGAATTAGTTATCTAGAAGGGTGTGGCTATTCCCAGCAGTTACAGCCTTCTTGCTTATGTGGGAGGTTAATTCTCAGATATTCACTGTCAGGAGTTACTGTGAAACGCCTCCTCCTGTCTTCTCTCTACATTCTGTGGTTGTGAGCATCTTTTTTCCCTTCTGTTCTTTTATTTGTTGAGTGAGAAAAAAATGTAAAGTCTAAATTTTAGCATGATGCCTAAAGTCTATTTCCATAAATATTGCATAATTATTGAGGGATAGCATCTTATGAATTTTCAGGTGTTTGCTTCTGGTTCATTTTTTCCCATTTACATAAAAAGTCGATTGAAACAGAAATCTTTGTTGCTGCCTTAGTGGAATCTTCTCGCGGGATTTCTCACAGAGACTTATGTGCTTGGAACCAAACTTAGATCAAAACCTACACAGACGGTTCTGTCAAATATCAGGGGAGTGGTCCAGCTCATAATGCATTCCTGTCACACAAATATGTTTTCCAGCTAGGTTGACTGCCAACCCAGCATGCACTCAACTGGGAATAGCATAAAGGGTATAAAATTTAAATTTGCACCTTTCTATAACTTAATGAATCACCTTCTTAAAACTTAATCCCTTAAAAAATTAAGGTGAAATTTTTAATAATCTCCTTTTTGAAAACTGAATCCATATGGTACAGTGGATAAAGGCACAGATGATAAAGCCAGTCCAATTACCAGTTTGTGACATCAGGCACATCCTTAGGGCTCTGAGAATTGCCTCATCTATAAAACAAGGACAATAACAGTATCTACTTCACAGATTTGCTGTGAGGAATAACTGATATGGTTCATAGGAAGAACACAGCATAGGTCTGGCATATAAAATTTTAGCTATTATTTTCATTTCCTAATTCAATCCATTTGGTCTCAAAAATTCTAATATAGAAAATTCTGGATCTGCCTATGTAGGACAGAAGTTTGATTTTGTAATGACACAATTCCATTACACAGACAAGAAAGTTCTCTGTTCTGAAAGCAAGTCTGCTTTCCTTCCTCAAAGGCGGATTGGTGAGAAGAGACGCTGAGGACATCCTCCTCCACGGGTGACCGAGTATTTGTGCACGCATCACTCACCCTCAGACCCCTGCTTCTTTTGTAATCTGTGAACAAAGAAGGGAGAGTGCCGGCCCTATTTTGGTTTATTTCATTGCTCAAGCCATCACTTCATTGACTCCCCTTTTCTGTTTAGGCAGGTTCACAGTGGCAATTTTAAAACTTATGGTAAGCTAATTAATAATTCAGATAAGGTGAATGTTTTTCTTTTGGTACAGGCATTGTAGATCAATTTATATCAAATATATCCAGTTTGGTTGAAATAATCAATTCTTTTCATAGCATTAGAGATACTATAAAATCCACAAACTTGAATAGGATTAAAGGAAGGCAATTAAGTAAGCTCCTCTGATTTTCTTATCAGGAGAAAATAGTTTTTAGGCATGTTTTGTCTGATTTTTAAATTACTTAGAAATTCATAGTTTGTTTGCTGTATAAAAGATCTCTGTCCTAACAAAATCTGAAATGTCATTAAAATGTTGGAGATATGCAATCAATTTATCAAAGCCAGACTTAATTACCTTTTACATTAGCTTTGTGCTTTACAAATTATTTTTTGTCCCATTTGACCCAGTGTGGTAAGTAGGACAGTGTTAATGTTCCCAGTTGAGAACGAAGAAAATCAAAGTACAAAAAGTTGAGTTTTATACAGAGTTACCAATTACTGTCATGACCAGCTTAGAACACAAGCCTACTTCACAGTGCCTATACTATCACATATGCAAATACTTCATAAGTGATGCAAGCCATAATAATGTTTTCCATCAAATCAATCATATGTGATATTCCACATATGAGGACATCTCTATTTTTCTGGTAGCCCAATGAAGAGTGCAATTCAGACATCAAACTGTGTACTAGCCACCTTTCCTCTAACAAGGTTTCTGCCCATGTGCCTTCATGATAGCGAAGCTTAGCTACACGCAGATTCTGGAAATGTGCCATACAGATTATGATTCTATGGGTTTTATTCTGGATTTTAAGCAAGCACACTTTGAGTAAAACCCACAGAAGTGACATTATACCTGTAACTAATGTGCATATATAGTTATGATATATAATAATATGTTTATAATTCACATTAATTTCCTTTCAATGCATAAAATCTTTAAAGCATATACAGGTCAAAATAGAAAAGGCATAAAAATAAACATAATAAAAATTTTATTCCCCCTTCTGTCTCCCATCTATCTAGTTCTCTTCCCTGGAGAATATGATGATATTTGTATTCTTCCAAAACTGCTTTATTCACATATAGGCAATTATGTTTAAGCATTTTTATCTTTTATGCAAATGCAGGTCTTCATTTCAAGCAAGTTCTACAGATGATTCTAGCATAGGCAATCTTCAAATAATTAGTCATCTCCTCTGGATAGAACGTTGATTTTGTCAGAGCATAGGAATTTTTACAGTAATCTCAGTGGTCTCAAACTTTAAAATGTAGGATCGGGTTTACCTGCAGAATTTGTTTTAGAATAAAAAAAGCCTTCTCAGCCCATTAAGGGAATGCCCAATCTAAGGCAGTACTTCTAAAATTCTACACTCAGGGCTTAATTTAATTGCCAACTCAAAATACATTGTCCATGGCTAAATAAAAC
The DNA here is from genome assembly GCA_004363535.1 of Dasyprocta punctata. Taxonomy (NCBI): domain Eukaryota; kingdom Metazoa; phylum Chordata; class Mammalia; order Rodentia; family Dasyproctidae; genus Dasyprocta; species Dasyprocta punctata. Next base: position 23,191 of record RJWM01000755.1, read on the forward strand.
ATCACTAGGAACAGATACTGTTCTAAGCAGTTTACATACATTAGCTTGTTTAAGCCTATAATACGATAGGGTATGCACTGTTATCATCCGATTTTAAGGAGGAAAACTTGAGAAATATGTTAAGTAACTTCTCCACTTTTGTTTATCCAGGCACTAAGGGGTAGAATCATCCTGACTTCAGAACCCATGGGCTTAACCATCTGTCTGTGCTGCCTCCCAGCCCTCCAGAGATGGACTAACATATACGCGCTGTCAAAGCATTAGCACTAAATATGATGAAAAGCCTCTCACGCTTACTATATAGCTCCCAAATGTGAAAACATGGTGACACAAAAGACAAGTATGTGTTTTTTAAAAAAACAAATCTTCCATTTAACATAGAACATTTCCTTTAGCTTGCTTTCCTCTGTAATAGATTTGAGAATATTTAGAAAAAAATTAAATATTTTTACCCTTACATTGCAAACATAAAATTGTAGGTATTAAAAAGGGGTACCCTGACACAGAGCATGGGCAATGTAGCGAGAACCTGTCTCAAAATTAATAATAAACCTAAAAAAATTAATAATAAAAGTGAGGAACATAGCTCAGTGCAAAGGCTATAAATTTGATTCCTAGTGTAAAAAAGGAAGGGACAGAATGGAAAGAGGAGAGGAAAAGAAAGAAAGACAGGAGGGAAGAGGGGAAAAAATGGGGCAGCGGGGAGAAAAGGAAAGAAAGGAGGGGAGTGAAGGTACTATGTATTATTTTGATACACATACACATGTATGTTTAAGTCTGGTTAAACATATTTATGCCCTCCAACATTTATCATTTTATGATGAAAACTTCCAAAATCATTTCTCCTAACTTTTGGAAGTATACAGTACATTATTGTTATGTATTATCACCCTACTATGCAATAGTATGCCAGAGTTTCTTATTGCTGTTTCTGTATAACTCACTACCCACTGATCAAACTTTCCTCCACCTCACCTCTCTACACTTTTCCTTTGCCTCTGCTAACCATCAGTGTATTCTCAACTTAGAGATCAACTTTTTAAGCCTCTGCATATAAATGTGAATATGCAGTACCTGTCTTTCTGTACCTGACTAATTTCACATTATATAACGATCTTCCACTTGTGTCATCATAAATGACAAGATTCCATCCTTCTTATGACTGAATTATATTGTAGTAGGTCTGTGTACATATGTTCTTTACTCATTTATCAGTTGATAGACACCTAGGTTGCTTCTATCTCTTATCTACTGTAAATAATCCTGATGTGATGTGAACACAGGAGTGCATCTGTCTTTTTTACATACTTTTTTACATGCTTATTTTATGTCCTGTGAACATATAACCAGCCATGGAATTGGTGGCTCATATGGTAGAACTATTTTTAATGTTTGGGGAAACTCCATGCTGTTTTCCATGATGGCTGTACTAATTCAAATTACCACTAACAGAGTCCCTTCTCTCTACCTTCTAGAAAGCACTTGTTATCTTTAGTCTTCTTGATAATTATCTTATTGGGTCAAAGTGATATTTCATAGTTTAATTTGCATGATTAGTGATGTTCACCATTTGTTGACTTTGTATGTCCTTTTTTGAAAATTATCCATTTAGGTCTATTTGTCACTTTTAAATCTTTTTTTTGTTTTGGTGCTATTGAGCTTTTGGTGTTCCTTATTTTTTATATATTCTGCATATCCACTCATTGTAAGATGCGTAGTTTGCAAATATTTTCTCCTATACCATAGGTTGCATTCATACTCTGATTATTTCCTTGGCTGTCCAGGAGCTTTTTAGTTTAATATAAATACGTCTATTTTTACATTAGTTTCTGTGCTTGTGGGGTCTTGTATAAAAAACTTGTTGCTCTTTTCAGTTTACTGAAATGTTTCCCTTATGTCTTCTTCAGCAAATAAAATACACAAAATTATGAAATTAAGTCCTTAATCAAGTTGAGTTGATTTTTATAACTGGAAAGAGTTACATTGTTCTGTACATGGATATCAAATTTTCCTAGCACCATATATTGAAAAGGCTATCTTTTCTCCAGTGTATGTTCTTAGTGTCTTAGTCAAAGACCAATTGTAGATACATGAATTTACATGTATTTCTCTATTCCTTTCCATTGGTCCGTGTATCTGTTTTAACGCTAATTCCATGTTGATTTGATTATTATGGATTTGTGATATATTTTGAAATCAGGTGGTACAATACCTCTTGCTTTGGCTATTTTGCTTTTTGTGTAGTTCCACGCACATTTTAGAATTTTTTCTAGATATGTGTATAATGCCATTGGTATTTTGATGGGGTTGCACTGAATCAGTACTATGGACATTTTAGCAATACTGGTTTTTCCAATTTATGAGCAATGGATGCTTTTCAACTTTGTGTGTCTTCTTCAATTTCATTCATCAATCTCATAATTTCTATTATAGAGATCTATTATTTTTTCATTTAAATTTTTTCTTTGGTATTTTATTTTTATTGTATCTATTATAAATGAGATCACTTTTGATTTCTATTTCAAATCACTACCAGCATTTGGCAATACTATTGATTTTTTTTGTTTTTGTTTTTGTTTTTTTTGTTTTTTTTGTACCAGGGATCGAACTCACAACTTTGTGTCTGCTAGGCAGGCGCTCATGCCACTGAGCTACACCTCCGGCTTACTATTGATCTTTTATGTTGACTTTTTCATCTTGTAACTTTGCTGAATTCATTTATTAGCTCTAATAATTTTAGTAGAGTCTTTTGGACTTCCTGTATGTAAGATAATATCATTGCCATCTGAAAACAGTAATATATAGTCTACCTCTTTTCTAATTTAGATGTCCTTTATAAATTTCTCTTGCCTGGTTTCTCTGACTAGGAACTCTACTACACTGCATGAGAGTGCTAAGAAAGGACATGCTTGTCTTTTTGCAGATTTTAGAAAGATTTCAGTCAATAGAATGTTAGTTATTGGGCTATAAAAATTCCCTTTATTATGTTGAAGTAGGTTCCTTCTATACATAATTTGTTTAGCATGCTTTATCATGAAGTCATTTTGAATAACATTAAAGACCTTTTCTGCATGTGTTGATGTCAACATATGGTTTTTGTCTGTTCTACCGAGGCAGTGAATCATGTTTACTGATTTGTAGATACTGAACAATTCTTGCATTACAAAGATGAATCTTATTTGATCATAGTGAATAATCTTTTTCAGGTAATATTGGATTTGTTTTTCTAGTATTTTGTTGAGGATTTTTATAATTATATTTATTAAGGATATTGGGTTGTAGTTTTCTTTTTGTCATTGTATTTTTATGTGGTTTTTGTATAAGGGCAATGCTGGTCCTATAGAATATGCCTGGTAGAACTCCTTATACTTCTATATTTATAAACAATTTAAGAACTTGTATTAGTCCTACTTCAAATGTTTAGAAGAAATCAGCAGTGAAGTTCTCTAGTGCTGGGCTTTTCTTTGATGGGTTACTTTGCATTTGTCATTCAATCTTGTTACCTTATGTAGCATTGTTTGGGTTTTCTATTTCTTCATGATTCAATCTTTATAAGGTACATGTCTAGAAATTTCTCCATGTCTTCTAGACCTATCAAATTTGCTCATATCATCTCTAATGATTTTTTCATTTTTGTGATATTACAAAATAGTAATGTAGTAATGACTTTTTCACCTCTGATTTTGCTGTCTTTCTTTTTAGTCAAGCTAAGGATTTTTTAAAGGATGGATGCAAACAACCAGCCCTTTGTTTAACTGGTCTTTTGTGTTGCTTAGTCTCCATTTCATTTATTTGTGCTTTAATCTTTATTATTTTTTATTCCACTTATTTTGAATTTTATTTGTTCTTGTTTCTGTAGTTTCTTAAAATGTTGTATACTTGTGATCTTTCTACTTTTTTGATGCAGGAACTGATAGGTTTAAATTTGCTTAATGCTGCTCCTGCCATACCCATAAATTTTGGTGTGCTGTCTCTCTATTTATATTTGTTTCAAGAAATTTTTTAATTTCCCTGATTTCTTCTTTGGTTCATTGTTTGTTCAAAAGTAAGTTAATTTCTATATATTTGTACAGTTTCCAAAGTTTGTCTTGTTATTCATTTCTAGTTTTATTTCATTGTGGTCAAAAAACGTAACATGACTTAAGCTTCTAAAAATTTGTTGAGACTTGTGTGGTGGCTTGTCATATGGTCTATCCTGGAAATTTTATCATGTTCTCATGAGAAATATGTATATTCAGTGACTCTTGGATAAAATGCTCTATGGATACCTGTTAGGTCCATTTGGTCTAGGGTATAGTTTAACTCTGATGTTTCTTTGTTGATTTTCTGTTTGGATGAGTTTACTATTGTTGAAAGTGAGATAGTAAAGTTTCCAATTATTATTGTGTTAGAGTCTGTCCCTCACTTTAGGTCTAATACTTACTTTATACATTTGGGTACTTGATTACTTGTTTACTATACAGATTTGCCTATTGTAGATTTTTTTGTTTTATGGTTACCATGAACCCTACAAAATAAATCTTTGTATATTTTGTCTTTTAAAATGATTGTAACTCAAAAATGTTCCTAAAGCTGGGCGTGGTGGCGCACGCCTTTAATCCCAGCACTCGGGAGGCTGAGGTAGGTGGAGCGTTGTGAGTTCGAGGCCGGCTTGGGCTACAACGCGAGTGCAAGCCCGGCCTGGGCTACATAGTGCGACCCTGCCTCGAAAAACCAGGGCCGGGAGTTTGGCTCAGTGCCTTAAGCGCCTGCCCTGGCAGGTGCGAGGTTGTGAGTTCAATCCCCGGTGCCGCAAAAAAAAAAAAAAAAAAAAAAAAAAGTTCCTAAAGAACAGAAGCAAAAGAAATACACTAATATGAGAAATCTATAGTTGTTCTGTTTCTACAGTTGTATAGTTCCCAGGGTAAAGTATTCTTGGTGTCAGTTTGTTTGCTTGTTTTTTTTTCCTTCAGTGCTGTGAAAGTCTCATGTCACTTTCTCTATACCTAAATAGAAGGTTGCTGCTGAGATGTCTACAGGCTGGCAAACTGGGATACCCGTTTGTGTTGATTATTTTCTCTTGCAATTTGAGAATCTTCTCTTTATATTTCACCTTTGAGAGATTGATTATAAGATATCCTGGGGTAAGCTTGATTTAAATTTGACTGGCAGCTGTTGACCTGCATGTACTTGTATATTTGTATGTAACTTTGAAATGTTTCTATTATTTCTTTGAATAAATTTTCCATACCTCTGATACTCAAAAGTTTGTTTTAAATCCCACAAGTTCATGTATTCGTTCTTTTAATGAAGTTCCTACTTCCCATAAGTGTTCTTCATTTTTTTTCTGTATATTTTCAAAGAGCGTTGTCTTCAGGCTAGTCTTTTCCTTCTCTTTGTTGAATCATATCATAGATGCCTTCTATCACATGTTTAATTCTACTTAGTGTGTTTTTCAGCTCACAAATTTGTATTTCAACTTTTTAATTGCTCCATCTCTTATGTTTCTTTTCATGTTGAGATGTTTTCTGTGTTTTCTTTAAGTTTATTGAGTTTCTTTAAAACAACTATTTTAAATTATCATAGTTTTTCATACTGATTACTATCTTGGCAGTTTCTGGCACCTTACTTCAAGTATTACATAAGGTCTTGTTTTCCTAAAAGCTCTTGATGTTTGTCGATATACAACATCACAAGAATTTAAGCATTAAGCATTTCTTCCAGCCTTCCTAATCTGGTTTTGTATGGGCCAGACTTTCCAGAAATTATAAGCAGGACTCCAATTTTCCCTGTGCTTGTAACCACATCCACTATTTAACTACTGAATGGCACATAGGTGCATTTAGCCAGGAATACATTGTTAACAAGTTGTCACTTTTCTAGCTCTAGAGAGTAGTTTAAGCTCAATTTTATCACAAATAAAGTTTGGTATATTGTTCAGAAAGAACCAAGAGAATACCTACAAAGAGTACTGTGTCCCCACAGATTTCTCTCTGGAGTTGGAATAGGTACCATATGCCTCATCCATGGTTACCAACCTTGGTCAGGTACTACAGGATTCCGCCCAGCTCTGGGAATAGTCTCTATGAATGAACCAGCTCCACCTCCTGTATTCCATCTCTGGCCAATGATACCAAGCTGTGTCACACTCTGAGCCCACATCCTGCCAAGATAAGCACCATATATAGGGTAGAACCAAGGCCCACACTGCTATGAGCTGCTTAATGCCAAGATAGACTTGTGGCCAAAAACCACTGCATCCAGCTTCAGATGATACTAGCTAGAGTAGAAACCTAAGAAATGACAGCTATATGTCTTACCCTGTCACTGGATTTGGTCCAGAGGCCCAACCCAGCACTGTGATTTGGGCAAAGTCTTGTGCTTCCTACTTTTCTAAGAAGATGCAATCTGATACCATAGTATGATGTCCAAAGTTGGAGTAGTGTTGGTGAAGGCATTCCCTCAGAAACCTTGGTTAACACTAAGCTGAATTGTATCTTACACACGTGGGACCTACTCGGTCTTGGTGGTACATGGAGGCCCATGCTGCAGCTGGCAATAATATGGGCTGAAACATAAATTCATTCCACTGTGATACAGTCTTCTGTCTGGTGCTGGGGAAGTTCCAGAGCCTCATCTATGAATATTGTTCTACCAATATCTATAATGCTCAAGGTTGGGAGACAGTTCCCTGGCTACCAAGACTGATGATAGGCTTGATTATACCCAAGTCTTATAACTACAGGAACCTGCAGAGTTGAATAAGTAATATAGGTGTGTTTTAGGCCCATGACAAGACTGGAACTAAGGCAGGCCATCACTGAAGTCCACTCTACTCAGGTGCAGATCTCCATGTGATGATAAGAGCAGTCTAGCACAGCAATGGTGAATCCTTTAGTGCTTTCAATGATAATAAACAGCTGGCTACTGCACTCATGCAACAGGCTCATCACCACTAGTCTATCAGCTCTACCTGTGAGCTCTGGCATGTTTATGAGGCCCTTAAAACAATTCTCTGTGCCAACCTTCAAGCCTCCTTTCCAGTAGATAGGATCTTGTTTCCTACTGTATAGCCTGAGGCCAGATAAAAGATAACAGAGACAGTCAGTTGCCTGGTCTAACACAATTCTAGAGGTATGATTTATAGCTATTAGTAGGCTTCGTGTTTGAAGCTGTGGTGCTTTGTCCCACTGTGGTTTCACCATGGCAAGTCAGGTACTGTGTTCCAAGTCAGTTGCCTAGATTTTAGCCTTGCTTCCTTCTCAAAGCAGGAGGCTTTCTCTCTACACTGGGCTACTTAGAGTTAGTGGAGAGGTGACATGAGCAACTCCCTTCTTTCTGCATTCCTGAATATAACTTTTTGTTTTGTTACACTAAAATCAAGCACTGTGGTTTGTTGTCTGATGTTCTCAGTTCTTATAAAGATGGTTTGGTAGGAGACTAGGCATTCAACTTGGTTTCTGTGGGACGATAATCACTAGAGGATCCTGCTTTGCCATGAATTTGAGAAATTTTCAGAACACTTGCAGCTTTTCAGAAATTGTTTTATAAGATGGGACATATTAGTATTCTTAACACAATTACAAGTTTTCAGCAGTACACTGGATTTATTACCATGTTTGATCAAAGTTAATATGAAATGTTCTATTCAATATATAAAAGATTGCTTTAGTATATATATACAGAGCTATTTAAGTCAAAGTAGTAAGATCCAGTTACCCTAGATGCTAGATTCAACTTCTACAAGTTCTTTATGAGTCAGTTTTTTTTTTTCACAGATTTTATAAAACATGTTAATATCCCATTGGCACATAAAACTCTTGGGATATTTATATGATGGAAATGAGCAAAACCTAGAAAACAAGACATTTTTCCTTTCAAGAGTCAGTTGTTAAACATTTACCAGACCTAAGTCAGAGGTTTGGAATCCCAAAACAAATAGATATATCCTTCTTAGCAGTGATTTTGAAAAAGGAATTTTTTTTATTTGAAAGAGAATAAAACAAAACAAAACAAATCAGAAAAAAGTGGATCAGAACAGAATAATGCAAGCAACACAGGATTCAAAACGAGACACCAGAAAATCAACAGTGGCTACCATAATGAGTCTTGTTTTCTTCAAAAGTGTTGTCCATACTTTCAGACACAATAAATTCAAACAAAACAAAATAGTATAAAACTAATCAAAACAAAAGTGTGAAAGCATTATGGGCCTTTGAAACCAGACAATAGGAAACCAACAATAGCTACAATAATGTCTCTTGTTTTCCTCAAAATAGCTGTCCATACCTTCACGCATAATGAAATCAACAGAAAACAAACTAAAACCAATCAAAACAAAGAATAAAAGAATTCTTGAACTTCAAAACAATATAGTAGAAAATCAGCAATGTCTATCATAAAGTCTTGTTTTCTTCAAAGTAGCTGTTCATACCATCACACATAAAAAATCAATTCTTGTAAATTCTTTAGGAGAAGTTTTAGGCATTTGTATGTGTATACCTATCCTTTCTGCATTAGAGGAAAAACAAAAGAAAACAAAACAAAATACAAGAAAAGCAAGAAGAAAAGAGACAAAAAAAATAACAATAACAAAGAACCCAAAACAATGACAATATAGGCTTTCACAGCAAGGTGGTAGGAACATAACAAAGGTTGTTATTTTGCTCAGTTATCTTCAGAAGAGTTACTCTGATTACCAGATATAGACTTGCAAAATTGGTCTTATCCTATGAATGTTAACTGTTTTGTTCCAAGAACTGATAGATTCAGTAGTATAATCATCCCAGCTATCCTAAGTGTATATACAAATTTATATCTTTTTTCTTTTTCCTTCCTTTTTTCTCCTTTTCCCTGTCTGAGTGATTTTTTCCCCTTTGAGCAGTTTCTTACCTTTTTGCAATATTTATTGAAGATTTTGTGTCTTTTTTTACTCTTTCACTTTCTTACATGATGGAAATAATATGGTATTTACACGTGGAATTTGATTTATTTTACTTATGAGTATGGTCTCAAGTCACATCCATTTACCTATAAAAGGCTCAATGTGATATTTATAGCTGAGTAATACTCTATTGTGTAAAAATACCACATCTTTTTTATCCATTCCTCAGTTGATGGGCATTTAGGTTGTTTACAAGATTTGGCTATTACAAATTGTGCTGCTACAAACATGGGTGCACATATATCACTGTGGTATGATGTTTTCAATTCTTCTGGGAATATTCCTAGAAGCAGAATAGCTGGGACAAATGGGACTTCCAATCTCACCTTTTTGAGGAACTTGCAGACTGATTTCCACAGTGGTTGCAGCAGTCTACACTCCCACCAACGGTGCAGAAGAGTTCATTTTTTCCCCACAGCCTCTCCAGCATTTGTTACTGGTGGTTTTTCTGCATCTTGGCCATTCTTTCTGGAATGAGATGAAATTTCAGTGTTGTTTTAGTTTGCATTTCTTGAATGACCAATGATGCTGAACATTTTTTCATGTATTTATTTGCCATTTGTATTTCTTTAGTTGACAAGTGTGTATTTATCTCAGATGCCTATTTTTGGATTGGGACTTTGAATTTCAGGGGCCTGTTTTTTGTTTTTGTTTTTAATACTCTATAGGTTCTAGATAGAAGTCCTTTGTCTGAGGGACAGTTGACTAAGATTTTTTCCCAATGTGTGGATTTTCTTTTCACTCTGTTGGAGATTTCTTTTGATGACCGAGAACTTTTTAATAGGACAAGATCCCAGTTGTTGATTTTGGGAAGCACTACCTGTACAGTTTGATATTTGTTCATGAATTCTCTGCCTACCTCTATATCTTGAAGGTGTCTACCTACTTTGTCTTCCAGCAGATTTAGTGTTTGTTTTAATATTTAGATATCTGATCCATTTTGACTTCAGTCTAGTGCATGGTGACAGGCATGGGTTTAGTTTTAGTTTCCAGCATATGGAAAGCCAGTTTTTCCAGCATCACTTATAAAAGAGGCTATCTTTCTTCCAGTGGACATGTTTGACACCTTTGTTAAATATAAGGTGGCTGAGTTTTTTTGTAGTTGTGGTTGTATCTTCTAATCTATTCCACTGATCTTCAGTACCATGCTGGTTTTATCACAGTAGCTTTGTAGTATAAGTTCAAGTCAGGGATTGTGATGCCTCCTGACTTGCCTTTGTTGCCCAGAATTGTGTTCGCTATTCTAGGTCTCTTCTGGTTCCAGATGAATTTTAGGTATGATTTCTCTACTTCTGTCAGGTATGCTAATGGTATTTTGATTTGAATTGCATGAAATCTGTATAACGATTTTGGGAGAATGGTCATTTTCACAATGTTGGTTCTTCCTATTCATGAACAAGTAATGTCTTTCCATTTTCCGAGTTCCTCTTTGATTTCTTTTTTCAGAGTACTGTAATTTTCACTGAATAGATCTTTTATTTCCTGTGTTAGATTGATTCCTAAGTATTTTTTTTTTTTGGATGCTATAGTGAAGGGTGTGGTTTCCCTTGCTTCTCTCTCAGTGAGTTTGTTGTTTGTGTACAGGAATGCTATTAATTTTTGAGTGTTCATTTTGTATGCAGCTACATTACTGAATTTGGTTATTACATCTAGAAGTCTTTCAGTGGAGTTTGGGGGTCTTCTATGTAGAGTATCATGTCATCTGCAAATAATGATAATTTTACTTCTTCCTACTAAGTCCATTTGTTCACAAGTTTGTTTCTCTTCTGTTAATTCTTTGCTGATTTTCTGTCTAGTTGATCTGTCTCTTTTTGACAATGGAGTGTTAAGATCCCCTTTTATAATTTTGTTATTGCTTATTTGATTTTTCATTTCTATTGTTATTTTTATATAGATGGGTGCTCCCATATTTGGTACATATATATTTAAGATTGTTATCTCATCCTCTTGAGGTTTTCCCCCAACTAGTATGTAGTGATCTTCTTTATCTCTTCTGATCATTCTTGGTTTGAATTCACGTTGTCTGCAAACAGAATAACTACTCCTGCGTTTTTTTTTTGTTTGTTTGTTTTGCTTTTTTTTTGTTTTTTTTTTTTGGTGGCAGGGTTCCTTTTGCATTAAGTATTGTTTTTCATTCTTTGACTTTCAGTCTATGAATTTCCTTTTGGGTTAGATGATTTTCTTGTATACAGCATATGGTTGGATGTTGTTTCTTGATCCATTCTGCTAGTCTATTTCTTTTAATTGGTGAATTGAACCCACTTACATTAATGGTTATAACTGACATATATTGGCTTATTTTTGTTATATTATCTTTCTGCTGTTGGTTCTTTAGAATTCCTCTCAGTTTAATTGTTTGCCTTGCTTAGTGGTTTTTTTTCTGTTGGTGTTCTTGGAGTCATAGTTATTTTTATAACTATCTAGAATATGTTTCAGTATTCTTTGCAGGGTTGGTTTGATGGTCATGAAGTTCTTCAGCTGTTCTTTGTCATTGAAGTACCTTATTTCTCCACCAATTTTGAAGGAGAGTTTTGCAGGGTACATCAGTCTGGGTTGGAAGTCCTTTCCCTTTAGGATTTGGAATACTTCACTCCATGCTCTTCTTGACTTGATTGTTTGTATGGAGAAGTCTGCTGTGATTCTGATGGGCTTTCCTTTATAGGTGATCTGTCTCTTTTCTCTAACAGCTTTTAATATTCTGTTCTTACGTTGAATTTCTGGGATGTTGATTATTATATGTCTGGGTGTAGACTTATTTTGGTTATGGTTATTTGGAGTTCTATATGCTTCACTTATCTGCATGTCAGCTTCCTTTCCCATGTTTGGCAAATTTTCAGCTATTACTTCTGTTAATAGTCTTTTGACATCGTTTGTGCTGTCATCTTCTTTTTCATTTACACCTATCAATTGTATATTGCTTTCCTTTGCATCATCTTGCAACTGTTGAACTGTTAATTCCTAATCCCTTGTTACGTTTAAGAGATCTTTCCTTTCATGTTCACTCACTGCAATCTTCTCATTGAGGTCTGAAAGTCTATCTTCAGATTCATTGAGGTGGTTTTTCCAGCTTTTGATGGAATTTTTGATCACTTGGATATCTCTTTGAATCTGTTTCATGCCTTCTATCTCTTTTCTAAATTGTTCATTCAAGGTTTCCATCTTTTTGCAGTGCTCCTCAATTTTTTTAAGTATGTCTTCTTTAGATATGTTTGGTATTTCTTTTATTACATTTATCATTTCTTCTTTTACCTGGGAGATTATTTCTGATCTGAGTTCCCTTACAGCTTCACAGAGTTGCTTCTTTACTTCAGTTGCTATCATTTCAGAAGTTTCAGGTGTGTGTCTTACACTTTCTTCTATGTCCATGTTTCCTAGGCTTAATTGGGATGGGCTGGAGGTTTGAGATTTCATTTGCTCTTTCATGTTGTCATTTTCCAGGTCCCTAGTGGCACTCAAAGGCCTCTCAAATGGGGGGAAGTATGCTGGGTGGACCTTCAGCACACCCCATGTGGCACTCCGAAGGTCCCCAGCTCCTTGAGTTTGCTGCGTGGCACTCTACCAGCTTCTGAGTGGTGTACAAAGACTGAACAGCTAGATGGAGTACACTGTGCAGGAATTTATCTCACACCTCACAGCACATCAAAGCTACCTGGTTGCTTGGGGTCACTGGGTGGGGTCCTACCAGGTTCTATTCAAAGTGCTGAGGTTACACAGCTAGCTGAAGTTAACTGTGTAGGCCTTGAGTTCATACCACTCAGCATAGGAAGTTCCCATGCCACTCAGGGTCACTGGGCAGGGTCCACCCAGGACCCGAGCCAAAGGTCCCCAGATATTTGGGGATGCTGGGTGGGGCCTATCAGGCTCTGCACAAGGTGCCAAAGCTGCACTCCCGAAGCTGCACCACTAGGTAGAGATTGCTGGGCTGGTCTTCAGCATGCAGGACTCAGTGTGCAGATGTTGACCAGGTACTTGGAGTTTCTGGGCGGGGTTCAGCCAGGACCCAAGTCACTTGCCAAAGGTCCCAGATGTTTGAGGACAATGCAACCCCTACTGGTTTTCGAGTGAGGTGCCAAGCCTATGCTTCTACATACAGATCGCTGTGCGGGCCTATGGTGCGCATAAGTCAGTGTGCAGACATTGCCTGGGTACCTCTTTTTTCTTCTTTTAACCCTTCATTTTTATCCTCCTTTTCTTCCTGCTCCAGAGCCTGAGTCAGAAGAATTCCATGTTCCAATCAATCATCCAAACATCCTGTAAATATATTACTTGATGCTTTTGTCAGTATGTCTGGCAACTATCAAATAAACCTGTCCAGAGGAATGTAAGAAAGACGGGTAAACGATGAGAAGAAGCTGACAGTAGCTCTGTCTTTAGTTTCTTGTCTACTTTGAAGCCTGTGCTTTGCTTTATAGAAAAGTCCTAGTCTGCTAGAAGACTTCCCACAAAGAAGGAATTTCTGGTTCTCCTGTTTTGTACTGAGACTTCAACTTGGAATTGAAAGTCAATTAAGTTCAAGGCCATTTATTACCTTTATCTTTTTAGCGCAGTAAATTGAGAGATGATAGGATTTTAGCCAGTCATTAGGTTGTGATGTGAAAGGCTATGTCTGTCTCAAGAATGGGGCTTGCCTGGTTCATAGTTTCTTTTGATTCCCTTTTTAGTTCCTAGAGAGAGCTGAAACTTGTTATGCTGCTAAGGTAAAGAGGTGTATGCTGTGACGTTCTGCTGTGATATTTCTGCAGTGAAGTTCTTCAGGCCTTGACATCTCACAAGCCCACATGTCAATCATCATTTCAAGCAGGTATAGTCTTTTCACCCCCTCACTGTGTAGAATGTGGTTACCATTTAAAAATTATAGCAAGTTAGTCTACAGGCCTTATTAAATCATCCTTAGAAATATATGAACACTGTTGGTGTTCTTAAGCATTTGAAAAATTAAATCATTCTTTAGAATTACCCTGCTGAGTTCAAAGAAAATAAAGAACACCCACCAAATGAGAAAAAGTGACAAAAATTGCAATCACTAATGGTTTTTAATTATAATTGTGTAATAGTCTCTTGATATAAGTGCTAGTCATTGTTTTGATGATTCTTATCACTGATCCATTAAGCCCCTACATATTATGAAAGCATCTAGACTAGAAAACAGAATATATGAATATTATTTAACTGCATTTAAGTGCCTTGAATTAGATCAATTCAATGGTACTCCTAACTATTCTTCTATTAGCTAATTTGGAGAATATAAGAAATGATAGGTAGCTTCCAATTTATATGCTAGATAATGGTTTATCATGAGATAAAAATTAAAATATAACAAAAATAACATTTTGCTTATCATATTTTTAGAATTTCTAATCATTAAAAATATCATATTTAAAAATTTTATGATAATGTATTCATCTATTTGTTTTTCTGTGAATGTAAGTTTTCACATTTTCAGTTGGATTATTGGATGATATGGTAATTATATGCTGGAAAGGCCTGATTCCAAAGGGTCTATGTGAAATAGTTTTATGATGGTGGTTATAAGAAACTAGGTATGTGCAAATATCAAAGAGCTATACACCAAAAAAAGAAATACCAACTGTATGCAAGTTTAAAAATTTTAATTAATGATCATTTAGTAAATTATTTAACTGATCTAATCCAATTAGAATCATTACATACAATATTGAGAGATCTTTAGTACTTCAGAAAGCTAAAGTTTGTAAAGCAAATAGTAAACAAAAACAAATGTTTTCAAAGTGATTTACTATTTCCAATTGTTAAAGTTATATATTAAATTATACACCAGGAAACATGAAAACTCTTTGATTCATAATGCACTGGAGTCCTTCATGCTACTCTCTGTTCCTGTTTTAAGACTCCTTAACAAACTAGAAATACGTCAGTAGGAGGCATTTGTTTGGATGGGAGCTGGAATATGAAACTTCTCTTATTTGAATTTAGTGATTTAATTTTCCCATCAAAGTTAGCCAAAGCATGTCTCACATTAACAATATCTGATAAAGTTGCTAAAATACTCTACTTCTGACTATGGAGGCCATACATTTTTTAGGTGTCTAATGGAAAATTATTAAAAATTTAATTCTAGGAATAAAATAGATGAGAAGTGCCCGATTCATTTTTCCCTGTTGACTGAAGTGTGTGTGTGTGTGTGTGTGTGTGTGTGGTGAGGGTGGATTCCTTAGCTAGCAGGCAGCATGCCCTCTCCCTTGCTACCCTTTGCTCTCCCTTGGATTGGGGGACTGGAACACTTTGCTTGAGTGTCCTCCCTGGCTATGGAATTGCCATTTTTACTTCCACAGGAGTGCAGCATGATGTCCCTATGTTACTTCCACTACTTTAGAGGATAGTTTAGCATTTTTGAAGAATGGAGAGGGTAATCTGGAGTGGCTAAAATCAGGAAGGGAAGAATCTGGATACTTTATTTGCATATTCAACATTCACAGCAAGCCTTCCAGATTTCCTGGTTTCATCCATTTCCCTCAATGACACAGGCTCGTGACTGCTGTATAAACTTCACTCTGCAGCTACTTCTCAAGTTTTTTAGCTCAGAGGGCTGACTCATGTGTACTGGTCCCCACTGTGTCGAGAATAGGCCCTGTTAAAATGGACTCACTTTGGTGTTTCTGTAAACCTGCTTGTGAGTTATTTCTCAGTTATAGGTTCCAAAACTCCTATAAATCTATCTGGGATTTTTTTCCTGAGTTCTGTGGACAGAGTGGTTGTTTTCATAGAAACACAAAAAACATTCAGAGCTGTTAATGTTGGAGAGCTCCAGAGACCAGCAACCAACAAAGTCTACCACCCAGTAGAGTCAACCTGGCACCATGGCCAGCAGTGTCAGTGACAGCAGTTAGCTGTGTCAACTATTGGCATCCAGCACTGCCTAGTGCCATGTCATGAATTCAGGAATGCTAGCAGAGCTACACTTTGTCAATTCATGATTTCCATCTGACTCTATCAAAAGAACTCTAGGCTGACTGCCAATAGAAATACATAGGAAATACACATAGTGGCATAATATAATATTGAAATATTTTATTTAAATCATGATTCTTTTCTGTCAAGTCCATGAACAACAAATCATCATTGAAAGAATTTTGAAGCTCAATGTTTAAAAAGAGAAGTAGAATCTTCATATTGATTTTCATAGTGATTGTACTAATTTACATTCCTATAAACAATATAGAAAAGTTCCTTTTTTTCCTCAAAGTTTTACCACAATTTGTTATCATTTGATTTCTTGATGATAGCTATTCTTTCTGGAGTAAGTTTTTATTATTCATGCATTTGACTAGTCATTTAACAAATAAATATATATTGGATAAAACTCTGTACCATGAACTTGTTGCATGTTTCAGATTAAATGGCAAGTGTAAAAGATTTGGACTCTGAGTTTACAAAAGAGGAGGTCAAATAATCAAACAAATATTTCATTGGAAACTCTGTAAACTATTATGAAAGAAAAGTAAAAGGACAAAAAAAAAAAAAAAACAGCAATGCCTGGCATATGCAAACATACCTATAATGAAGTTTAAAGCAGGCTTCCTTGATGAAATGACATTTGATTTTACTTTTGTGACCAGCAACATGGTTTCCTAATTTTTATTTTGTTTCTCCTCTGCACTCTAGATAATTCCTATGATAATCTTAGAGTAACTGCTTTAGGTTCCAAATGAAATCTAAAATTACATTAAACCTAGCAGCATGGTCCATTTCTGCTATTAAGGGTGTGAGTGCTATACTTGCTCTAGAGCAGGTAGCCTGTATACAATATAAGGGACCAAAAGAGGTTGGTTCTCCTGCTCCATTGTTGTTTTTTTGCTATCTTCTGCCACCACGAACTGTTGCCCCCCTGCCATGTGCCATCCCACTTTGGAGTCAGTCAGTTATGGTCTGAAACCTCCACAAACTGAGAGTTAAATAAACCTTTTCTCTCTTTAACTTTGGGTGTTGGATATTGTGTCTCAGCAACTAGATAACTAGTAAAACCAACTTAACACATTCTCTTTGGAAGGTTATTAATTATTAAATATCTTTAATAGATGCAGGTCTAATCAGATTATGTCAATTTCTTCCTGTCATAGTTTCTGCTTTTCAAGGAATTGGTTCACTTCCTCCAAAGTATGGAATTTATGGGAAAATAGTGATTTGTATTACTTTTTTATCATTGATTTAGTCTTCTTGAGAACTGTAGTGATGGTTACTCTTTCATTTCTGATACTGACAATTTGTATCTTCACTCTTTTTTTTTTTCTCACTGGGGTTTATTACTTTTATGATCATTCTTAAAAGCCAGTTTCTGGTTCCTTGATTCTTTTCTAGTGTTCCTTTGTTTCCAATTACATTGATTTATGCTATGTTTTTAAAAAATATTTCTGTTGCTTTATGCTTAAGTTGTTTTTATCTGACATTTCTCTCTGGTGGAAGCTTAGATTATTGATATTAGATATTTGTTTTTAATTTAAATTTATTCTTAACTGATAACATAAAAACTAAAATTTTATATATTCGTAGGATACCATTTGATGTTTTGTTACATGTGTACATTGTGGAATGTTGAGATGAGGGTAAACATCGTTTCTTTCAAATATTTATCATTTCTGAACAGTAAATATATTCAAAATAATGTCCTCTAACTTTTTGAAATATACATTGTATTTTCATTATCTATAGTAACCCTGCTGTGCAGTAGTACAACAGAACTTCTTACTCTTATCTAAGTATAATTTAGCTCCCACTGATCAAACCTTTCCCTATCACTCCATTTTTCTGCTTTTCTCAGTCACTGATAATAAATGATTTAATGTTCTGAAATGCCTTGGAAGCACTGCTTTCAATACATTTTGTAAATTATGAAAAGTTGAATTTTCACTTAGTTCAAAATATTTATACCTAACCTTCAAAGTTCTTTGATACCTGTGTTTTTTGCAAGTGAGTTGTTTAATTTACAAATATTCTGAGATTTCCAACTGTCATTCTTTTACTGATTTTCATTTTAACTCCATTGTGCTCTGAGAAAATTATATGGTTTATATTATTTTAACACTATGAAGATGGTTTTTATAGCCCAAAATGTGGTTTATCTTGGTTAGTCATTCAAGTGCGCTTGAAAAAAATGTATGTTTCACTGTTCCTGGAAGATTCCCATAAATGTCAATTAGCTCAAATTTGCAGTGTTTAAATCAATACAATAATTTCTGCTTTCTTTTGATTACTATGAGCATCATGCATCTTTTTTCCATCCCTTTACTTTTAACTTGAGTCTTATTCTTTAAAGTTGGTTTCCTATTGATGATTTTTATCTCTTTTAAAGATTTAAATACTTTATTCTGCTTTCTTCTTGCTTATACAGGTTTTGACTGACAAGTCTGGTATAATTGTTATCGTTGGTCCTCTCTAAATTCTGCCCTAACTTGCTCCACCAGTTTCTTTCAAATGTTTTTCATTTTTTTTTGGTTTATATCTCAGCTTCCTGGAACTGTGGTTTGGTGTTTGTCATTAATTTGGGGAAGTACTGGCCATTATTAATTCTATTATTTCTTTTGTCTTGTTTTCTCCTTTCTCTTCAAGTTATGATTACATTATACCTTTTCTGGGATATTTTGCTTGTATATTTTATTCTGTTTTTTTCATTATTCCTCCCTCTTTGCATTTCAGTTTAGGAAGTTTCTATTGGCCTGTCTTCAAGCTCATTGATCCTTTCTTGATTGTCTGGTTCATTAATGAAATTGTCAAAGGCAGCCTTCATTTCTGTTATTTACCAGATTTCCTTAGATATTTATTCTCAGAGTTTTCATTGCTCTGATTACTTTCTGTTCTTGCATGTTTTCTATGTTTCATTAAGATCTTCAATATATTAATTACAGTTATTTTGAAATCCTTGCCAGATAATTCCCAAATCTATGTCATATCCGAGTCTAATTCAAATGTTTTCTTTCCCTCTTTAGAAGGTGTTTATTTTTGCATTTTACAATACCTTGAAGTTTTTTTGGTTGAAAATTGGATATATCAGGCAACAGGAGGTGAGGTAAATAAACTTTCGCCTATAGGTTTAATATTTATCCAGCTAGGAGTTGAAATGAATTTGCTGTATTTTTAGGCATATGAGGCTTTAAATCTTTTTTGTCTTCTTTTTCAACTGCAATTCATAGTTATTATGCAGAAGTCCTGTTCGAACGATGGTAAAGTGTTGCAGAGGAACTGTTTTCTAGTCTTAAGAACAAATTTCAGTCTTTCAGGGCCTGTATTTCTTGGTTTGGGTTTGGCCTTTGCTTGTATTTCTTAGCTTCCTCACATCCAGGCAAAGCAATAAAGTTAGAATGTGCTGCAACCAGAGAAAGAAATGTCCTTTCTCTTAGTGGAGTAAGGATCTGGTACTATTTTTTTCTCTTGATAGTAGACAATTGTTACAAAAAATGCTCTGGGCATATTTAATAGATTCTTCTTCTCTGCCAGCAAATCTGGGAGGAGTTTGTTTCTGGGTCTCCACTGTGAGAATTGGTGAGACTCTTAGAAGTAAAACTCACCAAAGAGCATGTGTCTCCTAAAACTGTTACCCAGAAAGTTTTTCAATCTTTAGATATTCCATATTTAGCCTTTAGCAATTTATCAAATCTGCCATTTAAGTTTTCCTAGCAGTTTATGGTAGCTTCTGTGTAGGTAAGCAATTTTTAGCCAAGATTCTCTGAATCTAATTGTCTTTCCAGATTTTTGGGTGGCAATTTGCTTTGCATTCTCAATTATTTTATGAGCCTAAAAGAAGTCATTAATTTTTAGTTTGTTTAGCAATTTTAAGTGTAAGGACAGAAGTGATCACCACTAAAGTCTTTAAATGTTATAACTGAAGCTGGAAGTTGCCCCTTCTTTTTATAATTATGTATTTCTGGTGATACTTTTGTGTAAACCTTCATGACTTTAAAATTTTAAGTGTGTTCTGAGCTACTTCCTATAATTGTGAAGGTTCTGCTCTACACAAGAGCAAGGAGGCAAGAAAAAGTAGCATCTAACTTATACAAAGGTGCCCATGTGCCAACAGCTGGCCTTGCATTGCAAGGAGAGGCAGGGGAGATTGAAACCTAATTTATTAATTACAGCCTTCCTACAAATTGACTTTTTCTAGTTCAGTCGGTGAGGACTCCCAGAGCTGCCTCCAGACGTCCTCCGCACTGTTGAACTTTGACAGAACAGAAGCACAGCACCCCTTCTGGTCCTGTATTGATCTCTAGCCTCACTCTCTGGGAACATTGCTTCGTAATCCTTTTGCCTACATTGTACCTCCTCCTGCTTTCAGCTTGTCTTATCTGCCTGGTCTGACAACTTTCATTTGAAAGCAACAAGTGAATCTCCAAGCTCCACAATCACTGTTTCTTTGTGCACCCCCTCATATTTCTTGGAAGCCAAGGAGGCAAATGTGTACTGGAAAGCTTGAGAGTTCTAGGTGCTAACTTCCTAATGTGGAGCCACCTGCTGTATCTAAAAGTGGTATTTCAGCAGTATCTACTCACCCCTGAAGATAAACTCAGGTCCTAGGGAGACTGGTGCTGTAGAATGTGGCAATGGTTTGGCACGGCCCCAACAGCAGGTAACCCTCATTTGTTTTGCCGCCTAGCACCAGGGCAAGATCATTGTTTATTATGGCTTAAAGGCAGTAATCATTTCATGTAATGTGAGAATTTTTTTCACTCAATTACTTTCATGCTTTGGGCTGACAAGAATAATAATCATGTGTTGATTACTGGTATCTTGACTGATGATGTTCAGAAATGCAGGTCACTGCTCATTCTTACCCTTTCCCCTTGAAATATTGAAGGTTGTGATGGAGTTTCATTTAGTCTCCACTTTCACATCCCAAAGTTTCTGACACTGAGAATACCAAGACAAGATGTTTTTTTCAGAGGCCCCCAATTCCTACATTCTGCCCTGTGGGATAATTTATGCTGATTTGTTCTAAAGAGACAGACATACATAATTCATGTCTTGTGCATTGCGGCTTTTGGCCATTGAAAATATTATCTCTCTTTTGGCAGTGCTGGCAGGAACTAGCTACAATAAACATTTCATACCTCAGTGGACACTCTTTTTCTGAGCTAATAGGAGCCTGACTTAAATGTAGACTTCATCATGAGAGGAGTGTATTTAATCGTGAATTCAGCTGAGCATTTTTTTCCTTCCAAAGCATAAAATGAGCTTATTATCAGTATCAATAGTTGGTTTTTCTCAAAAGGAGTCAAGGTGTGAACGGGCATGAAAGGGAAATTAAATTGAAACTCTTGGTGGTTTCATGGTTGGAGGCCAGTTTAAAACTCAAACTCTAATAACTGCTTTTGAACTAATCAGGAGAATTGTAAGGTCGGAAAACACAGTTTTGAAGGGAAGCATCAGGACTGGGCTCTACACTCAGAAGGCAAAGGGCCAGACAAATGAGATTTCTGAGGGTCCTGGGACCACTGTTGAGGGCTGCTGTATTTATACCCATGTATATTACAGGGGTATTAAATATGTTTGACACAAATTAGCCCGCGTGGTCTTTTAAAATGCAGACCTCATCAAGCTGCTTCTTTCCTCAAAAGTTTTCAGTGGCTTTTCATTTCACATAGGATGAAAGCCAAGAATCCTGCCTGCTTGATAAGGTCCCTGCTAGTGTTCCCACTTCACTCAGCCTCCTGTTGTCCTTCCTTTTTGTGCTTCAGCGATGAAGATCTTCATTTACTTCTCTATAACCTCATGCTTTTACCTGGAAAACTCCTGTTTATGTTTCAGACTTCATCCTGACCATCATTTCTTCAGAAAATTTTTCCTATTTATGGGACTCCACCCTCCTCTGCTTAAATGCTCTCTTACTTTTTCTGTGATATATTTGTATAATTTTTGATGTTTGTGTTCCCCCACTGACCAATTTTGTTAAGGCACCTGGACTCCAGTTTGCCTATTTATAGACATAGGGCACCATAACCCCGCTAAATAGTTGTTAAATGACTGAATGAAGTAAAGTCCTGGTTCTCAAATATGGGGGGATCAGAATCACTTGGATGGCTTGTTAAAGCACAAATTACTTGGCCCCTAGAGTTTCTGATGTACAGGGATAGGACCTTGTTAGAATTTACATTTCTAACAAGTTCCCATATGATGCTGGGACCAGACCTTGAGAACCATATGACAATGGGAAGACTTCTTCCATCATTGCATTCTGACCAGGGGGACCCAAAGTTGGAAAGAAGCCTTGCATTCTGGATCCATATCTGCAACTAGCCACTTGGAACCTCAAGCAAGCCCTTGCATGTTCTTTCTAGTCATTCACTGTGTCCCACAGTGTCTCCTGTACCTCTCCATTCCTTTCCCTCTGCCATGTTTCTATATGGTGACATTATAACCTTACATTTGAACTTTTATAACTGTATGCTTATCATTTCATTGGTCCCTTTTCTTGGTAAATCCTTCATTTAATTTTATGACCAGTTTTATGTGCCTCAGAGAGCATTGTAATGATGACTTACTTTTATCTAAAATCTTGCTAGAAATCTCGGAACTATTATACTACACTGACTTAGGTGTGGCCCAAATAATGCATAATATTACCTCAGCTATTAGGGATCTGATGTGTTTCTGCCAGTTTATTGAGCTGAACATAATTACCAACATAATTTACCTAGTATCTTTTATGTGTAGGTAACTACAACAGATACTAAGGAGATAAGCATATACAAAATATAGCAGGAGGTATTATAATCCTTAAAAGGAGTCAGACAACCCATGTTCTATCACCTTTTTAGCTATATGACCTTGGACAAATTGCTCAACTTTCTTGTGCTTTTTTCTTCATCTTTAGAATAGGGAAAATAAAATTACTTTGGCAGATTTTTTCGGGATTAAATGTGGAGGTATAAATAAAGCACTTAGTACAATAAAAGCACATTATGCCTCTTTAGTAGATTACAGTCATTATCTTACCTCTCTTTTGAGTGTCCTACATATTCAGGAGACAGGAATTTGTGGGGATTCTTTTAGATTAAGAATTTAGCTACTATAAGCAGTTGCCTCAATATATCCAAGGTAGAATATCATTTATAACCAGAGTGTGCTCCAAAAGCTATATTAGGAGAGGTGAGTAATAGCCAATGAAATGAATTCAAACCTAAAAGTCATAAAATTATTTAACAAATAAGGGTTTTTTTAATTAGACCATTTCCTTATTTACTTGTTATTTATTGACCTATGTATCAGAAACTGTGTTGGGCACTGAGTTTAGAGGTAAACAGTGCGTGTCTTTTTCTTCTCCAAAACTGTTTTCAGAACCCACACTGTACTTAAATTTCTGTTATTGATCTTTGACTACTGTGTTAAAATGATTTTGAGGCTAAATTTAGGTGTATATAGAAAACATACCAAAAACCTTGCACCAGAACAGAATTAGAACCTTGGGTGGGTAAACTCAAAACATAGCCTTTTAACAACTAGGTAAATATGATGTATCCATGACAAATCTGAATTTCATCCATTTCTATCATGTTCTCAGCTTGTGAAGTTTTTCTGCCTGTCATAGCAAGTGAGTTATATCATGATGAGCTGATAGGATATCATGGACATTTAAGCTATAAAAGATGAAAGAAGGATATGGGCTTCTCTATGTATTTTTCTATACACAGTGTTATGCATAATATCCACAGAAGATTATATAGTTACACATAATATTGAAAGACCTCTATGCTTACATATATATTTAAAGCATATATATGTGTACATACATACACATATACACACAACCTCACATGCACACGTTTGTAATCATCCAAAATTCACCTCTTCGGAGCTTATGGGACCAATTTATTCTTGGTGCATCAAGCCTCAAGGCAACCAGCAAACTCTACACAGACAAAAACTTCGGAAATAGGATTGCCAGACAGAGTGAGTAAATTAAAGGCTTTCTGGGTAGGAAACCTCCAGCATTACATCTGTTTCCCTAAGAAGAAATCTATTTAATTTGTATTTTTATTTGGTGATATTTATCCAAAATAAGGCCTCTTTAATAAGTGTTAAGAATTTCTCATCTAGAACAGTGATTTTCAAACTTTAGTGCAAATTACTAACACTAGAGACTATTGTAAAAATGCAAGGTCAGACCCACCAAATCAACTCTGGAGGGTGGGATCCAGGAATCCGAATTTTAACAAGCATCCCAACTGTGCCGCTGCTTTTGATCTGTCGCCAACACAATGAGAAACACTCAGGTGCAAATTAAAAACAGGCTGGGAAGTTAGAAGACAGAAAGGTGGAAGAAGATATGACTGCTGGTAGGAGAGATTGTTAAGCCACTTGGAAACTTAAGAGGCAGGTAGAGAAATTTAGCACTGAGAGTGCCAGCAGCAGGAGAAGTTATGAAAGGAACCACAAGACACAAAGCACAGTCAAAAATAAGATAAATAGGAGAAAATGTCAGCGATATCAACAGTGGCCTAAGAAAGGCAATAACAAAAGACAAATTTAAGCATACAATGCGATATTCAAAGCTTATAGTAATTGGTTAAAAGTTACTAGATTGTTAGATTTTTATTTCTTTTGAATCTTCTCTGAAGGGTTGTTTTCTTACTTAGAAGTAGAAACATATTTTTCCTATTGTCTAAATAAGTCTTTCTTTTCAAAAATACATATGAATATACACATACGTGCTATATAGATTTCACATCAATTTCACCCCTGGCTAGCTATTTTAGAGATCAAGGAAAAATGTCATCAGGGGTGCCATAAAGGTTGAGTAATGTGTGGGAAACTCTTTGAATATTTCCTGGCATGTCCATACTGTTCGAAAAATCATATTCATTACTATTAATAATTAATGTGCAACTGTAAGACTTTGAGAGCATTTCCAGTTGGTTAGATCAAGATTGTAGGGTAGAGAGCAAAAGTTGAAGGCACAGTAGTTCCAGAGTCCCCAGAGAAGTAACAAGGTTCCTATTGAGGATGAGGACAAATCTCAAGTGATGAGCACAAGAAAGTGAATCTAGAATCTCAGAACTCAGAAAGGATGATGCAAAATCATCAGAGATCAGAAGACAGAAGTAAACCTGATCCCTGGGGATAATGCACTCTGACCTGTAAGAGTCTCCCTGTGCCTAAGGCAGTAATTGACTGTCACTGAAATTGCAGGGAAAGCCAAAAATCATAAGGAAGAATAGCAGTGGTAAGTGAAAAGGAGCACAGGTGACTCAAGTTTAACAAAAAAGTGAGCATAAGAAAACACTTCTCTGAGTGAGGCAATTTCTTGAGATTATGTGATAGAAAAGTATAAACTAAGAGTATATTTACTTTTGTCTCAATGTTCTTTCTTATATTACAATGTTGATTTTGAAAAATAGTTATTAGTATATGTTTCCACCATACAAAAAATACATTCATCTTAGGCATTAGTACATAACACATCTTTGCTTCTACTTTCCCTCTACTTCTTCCTGTGTCCCCCACCCTAGGTTTAAATTTTAATTGATGAATTTGATATTTTATACTGATTAGTAAGTACAACACCCTAAAACTTATCATTTGACTGGTAGTTAAGCAATTATCTCAGAAAAACTATAAAATTCTGGAACAATATAAAGTTTGCTATTATAACACCATGGTGAAACAAAAGGGCCCAGACACATTTCATTCATTTATGAACTACTAGCAATTGCAAATGCATAGTTGACCTGTCTCTTTGTGACAGTGGGGTGTTAAGGTCCCCCATTATAACTGTATTATTGTTTATTTGATTTTTCATGTCTATTAAGATTTGTCTCACCTAGTTGGGTGCTCCCTTATTTGGTGCATATATATTTATGATTGTAATCTCTTCCTCTTGAAGTTTTCCTCTACCAAGTATGCAAATGTATAAAATGACTTGGAAATAGGAAATAAAACTCCGGGTGGCCAATTTACATTCAATTTCTAATAGCAGAAAAATAGCTGCTCCAGGTCCTGGTAGCTCAGCAATACCATAGAAATGCACCATCCCTTCAGTATGAGTAACTGAGCCTCTCATTTTCTAGAGGCTAATAAGAATATTTGAGACATCATCCTTCCATGTTCCGACCATGTATTATAAACAACAGGCTACAGTGCAGTTTGAGAAGGTAGTTATGTTACACAGCAGAAGGGGACAAGGATTAGTTTGACAATGATGAAAGAAATAGAAAAGTTGTGAAAGGAAGATACAGGTTCAAAATTGACATTGTGAAGTCATTTAAATTACCATTTCTTAAACATTATAAATGCAAGTCTTTTAAAAATGTGAAAACAAATCAAAGCAATAGGCTATAGTATTGTTTTGTTTGCAAATGACACTTCCTTTACCTCTCTGAATCTCTAATGTGTACACCTCAGGTTCAAGTAGGGTCTCAACTAATGGTTAATATTGATACCTTCAATTTGTAGATTAATTGCATAGACTCTGGATAAATGCTCGTTATATCCTGGGTATATTTTTAGGAACTGAAAATACTGCAGGGAACAAAGGAGACAATAATCTCTGTCCTTATTGCGGGAGGGAAGGAAGCCTGTGAGATAGTTCTAAACACAAAGAAAAATAAAGCAGGGCAGAAGGTAAGGGAGTGTATGGTGTTGGAGGAGGCTGCAGTCTTAAATCCTTGCCTAAAGGAGGACTCACTGTAAAATGGTGCTTCAGCAAAGACCTGAAAGAAGTGAGGCAGCAGCTATAGTAATCTCTGAAAAAAGTACATTTACAGCAGAAGGGGCCTAGGTGCTTAGCCCCCTGACCCCCACCCCACCGACCTGTTTGGAAAACAGCAAGCATGGCAGTGTGAGCAATGCAAGGTACAACAATGCCATGAGCCAATTGGTAAGCCATTTGACTGGGCGTTAGATGGGAAGCAATTGCAGGATTTAGCATGCCTGAAACTCTTGAAGTATCACAAGGCATTTGAAGCGAACAAGGACAGAAACAGAGAGATTTAGAAAACTATTGGAATAATCTGTATTAAAGATGGTATGCTTTGCACCAAAGTGTGGAGGTAAAGATAAGTGGTCAGAAGAAAGGACTCAATATTGGTACCCAAGTTTTTGGGCTAAACAACCCACAAAAGAAAAAAATCACTACTAGGTGTTCAACAGTATATAGAGGTGTGCTTTGTCATTGAAAAAAACGTTTGTTCTGAAGATATACAAAAAATTTAGTTTGATTCTCAAGGGGCTATGATTTGCATAATTGGAAAACTCTGTGAGCACGTCCCCTCAACCTCCAAATTCACCAGATGAGGCACTGCTGTCCTTCAAAATCAATACCATTCTTTTTCCTTAAAAGCTTTTAGGTCTTTGTATTTTGTACTGAGTTAGAATAATTATCATGGAATTTTTTTTTAAAAAAAGCAATTTCTTAATGTGTGATAATACTAATATTTACATGCCAGGTTACAAACCAATTTGGTTTATGTAGTATAGATTAATCTGGAATCATGTTACACTGAGGATTTTAGATATTGTCTGAAGATTTTGTAATCCCTTCTCCCTACCTCAGTGCTGCCCATGTGGGCTTCAGCCTCCACTTAAACATTCATTAATGGAAAATTTTTGACTTCCTGAGCAAAATGAATAGAAATTAAACCTCTGCAAGTCCTTTCTTACCAAGGACTATATTTTCCCAACCCTTGGATTTCCAGTGCCTAACACAGTGCCTGACATGTAGGATGCACTCAATAAAAGTTTCTTGATTAAATTTTTAATTGAATTTGGGCATAGGAGAGCCAGATGCCAGTGTAAACAAATGGAAAAATCTGTAAAGCAGTTTGATTTCCTGAGATGGAGACATTGTCCTATACATTCAGGAGTGGCAATTTATTATAAAGTTACACCTAATAGAGGTCTCCAAGGGGCAGGTCTTAATGAAAAGATAAGAATGGCTCATAATTAGTGTATCAATCATTTGCATGTGAATGGATACTTGGAAGCAATTCATTTTTTAAAGTAGCTTAAATATTCCATTGCGAATGTGTTTATCCTACTAATTTGCTTAGCAAACACTACCTTCTTAGTGGGTACAAAGATAAACTTCAGCAGACCCTTTTGTCTGATTAGCACAAATTCTGAATCCTGTATCTACTTGTACCTCTTTGATAAGTAACCCACTTCATTAGAACAATAGGGTGATTGGTGGATTTCTTTTCACATTTTATTTTTAGAATTTTACTTTTAGTTGACATATAATTTTACTTTTAGTTGACTGTACATGTTTATGGGGTACAATGTAATGCTTTGATACATGTTTATATTGTGGCATGACAGAGCAAGCCTATCACCTCACTTAGAAAACCGTTAAAAGGTCAGCGGATTTTGGTGGATCAAAGTTTTGTAGTTGAAATCCGGGATGTGTCATTTACTTGTTGTGTGACCTTAGTTACTTAGCCTCTCATACACTCACATTTCTCGCTGTACAACAGGGACAAGGAGGGCTGAGGTGATGATGATCTGCTCCATCCGTGTTGGTTCTGTTTGTACAGGGGTAGTTGGGTGACTCTGGGAAAATTCCCTTTTAATACTTTGCAGCCACAAGCATCAAAACACATTCATTTATCAAAGGAAAACAAATCATTATAGGGAGATATTAGCAATTCTGTTCTTAAACTATTGGGCAAAACCACACTTCACCATAATCCTCTGAATCCTCCTTAAAATACCTTAGCAGTCTGGCAGGTTATTGTGCCAGCCAATTGCACGGGAGGCAGGCAGTACCTATTAAAAGTTGTTTGGAGATTAGAGCTCAGAGAACAGCTGGGTACCTTTGTTACCAGCAGGCTGCTGACTCAAAATGATGTGGAGGAAAAAAAAAAAAAAAAAACAGAGCCTCACTGGGATGAAGAGTGGAGAGAAAAACCGCAGAGCTGAGGTTTTAAATAAAAACAGGTTTGGCCTTTGAAAACAGATTTCTCTGCTGTCCCGTCATGAAGTAAGTGTATGGGCATTCACAATTCCACACAGGGCCTAATCCAATTAAAAAAAAAAAAAAGATATAACCCAGATCCAGGTGCAAGCTGTTTTCTCTTGGTACTTTTTGTTTGAAAAAGCATTTGTATCATGAAAGTGCACACATGGCCCTCTCTCTCACTACCCAGCCACCCTCACTCTCCAGGACTACAGGAATCCTGGCCACAGAAGGATTCCCACTGGGTATTAGAGAGAGATGCTGCCCTTGTCGACAATAAATATGATTCACATAACTAACTGCTCCTGCTTTATGCTTCCAGGCATTCAACTCTTTGTGAATCTCGTTACAGTTTAGAGAGAATCAGGTACCAGAAATATCATCTATCTCTCAGTGCCTTTGGGCGTTCCTATTTGCTGCTGAAAAGAGCTTGAGGAAAAAGGCAGAATGGATTTTCTTAGCCCCATTAACAGATTAAAAACACTGAGACTTTTATTGGTGAAGCAACCTGCCCACAGTAACAGAACTAGCTATTGATCAATCTGGAATCTTGAAACCAGAACCCACAACCAACTGTTGAACACACACTGACATACAGCCTTCCCAAAACACTATATTTCCATGAGATAACAGATCTAGACAGTAGTACCACTTCAGAGTAACTGTGTGGAGGAAAAGGATACAGTTCCAAATTGAAACCTTCCAACATGCTGTGGCATTCTCTTGTCCAAGAAAGAGATTTGAGAGTGGAAATTTTAGGAGAGAGCCGCCTGGGTTAGCCTCATTCTTTCTATGATAATTTATCTAAAATAAATTTCTGAAGCTTCCAAGTGAGATGAGGAATGTGACAGAAAACTAGAAAACATGCAACAGAAGTCAGTACTATTGCAAATAATACAAAGCCTGTCGCATTCTGCATTTATGCCCATGATTCTTTTAGTTACTTGTTGTGTTAGTTGTATGTGTCAGTTATGTCTTTTTTTTTTCTTTTTGCATATGTCTACTGGGCCCAGCTCAGTGTGTTACAATAAATAGGTATTCATGAGTTCTTTTAACAAATTCAAACTTAATGCCTGCCAGGTCCTGAGAGCTATATGCATTAGATTCTGGTAGTGGAAAAAACATGAATGATGAAGAAAAGTTAGGAGTGGGGCAAAAGTCAGTACCTTCCAAAAAGGAAGTCTTTTGGGGACAAGGAGGGAGTTCTAGGAGGGCATCTTATTAGCAGCCATCAAAGGTTCTTGACTGCATGCCCTGGTTCATCGCTCTGCACTGCTGAAAGCCATACAGGAGGGTCCCACAAGCAGATTTTGTTGTTGGTGATGGGAGGCATAGCAGTAGGCAAGTAAGTTGCCATGGTACAGCTTAAAAAGTCTCCTGTAAAGTAAATAAACTAAAACGTCAATTGGCAATTTCGTTAAGTACTGATTTTTTTCTCTTACTTTCAAAAAATATTTTGAAGTTAGAACATTTGCATTATCACAAAAAATACATACGTATTTCGAAGTATTTGCATTCCACCCAGGATGAATACTATTCCTAGTAAGCTAATGTTGTCTACGGAATAGTAGAAGTATTTTTTCGTTAAACTATGATCATCTGCTACATTTACTAGGATGAAAAGAAAATCTTGCTGAGTTCATTTAGTTATTTTGGCATGAAGTCAGCCCAAGTTATATGTGTAGTCTCTCTGAAGGACTTTCTGCGAGTAAGAATTCTACCCTCTCTTCCCCAGTCCATCACTTTCTTCTGAGCCTCTGTGAGTTCTATTCCTGTAAACACAACTTTAAATATTTTCTCTAAGATGAGGTAGTTTTCTTGGACTTCTGAATATCTTCCTTCTGAGAGGTTGCTTAGTAATGCTTCACTGGCTCTGAGGGTCTGTATCTCCCTGAAGTCAATCAGCTTCACCTCCCCTTTCTGCTACACCTTAAACCTGTGCGGTGTTGGTTTCCTGGGGCCAGGGCTTGCTGAGGCATTCAGCTGCCCATGTGCCAGCTGCTGCTCTGCTCCCCAGTGAGCATCTTAAAGCAACGCAGCTTCTTTGCAGCTTGTTGAATAGACAGTGGGGCAGCTGTGTAGGGCAAAAGAAAGCTGATTATTCATTTTCTTTCTTTTGGAAATTCTGCTTTGGGATCTTGTTTCTATTTAGAATGTTTCCCCAGAAGCCCATTCTATTCAACTCTCTTGCTAGGGAGCATTTTCAGTCAATTTTCCAAAATGTATATATCCCAGGCACTTAGTTAGTTAGAGGTTTTGCATATATTCTCATTAGGAAATCTCTGGCTGGCTTTTCCTTGTGTCCCAGAAGCCCAGAATTTTAGCGACTCACAAAAAACTCAAGTATCCTTATGTGTGATACTTGAGAAGAAGGCTTAGAAGACAAGGACAGTACCTCTCAGCTGTAGAATAAACAATGAAACTTCATTCCATCTTGACTTAGAGAATGAGGATTTATCCCCCAGATAAAACTCTCAGGCATTATAGCTACTGTCCTATCATTTTTTCTCCTCTGAGTTCAAAAATGATATTTCAACTAATAATTGCTATCTTCTCTTCTTCAGGGATGCTTATTTCCACTCATTTACTTAGCTCTAGTTGTTAAAAGAAGAACCAAACCATCATTTCATGTGGATCAGTTGGGAACTGATAAGTATGAGTTATAGATTATGAGACTATAAAACAATTTTGGCTAGCCCATGAGCACTGCATAGATGAAAAATATCTATCACTGGTGCCCCTTTCTATTCTGTAGCTATTACAAACCATAGAATTAACAATGTCAGTGCAATGCCTTGGACAATACACCTGTGTTGATATGTAAATACTTTCAAAAATGGGTAAAAATAGTGTATTGGTTTGCATTGGTTTCATTCTAGAAAATTCAACCCTCAGGGTTTTCTGGCATAATAGTCAAGAATTGCTTCTGCTTTCCTAGCTCTTGTCAGCATATGACCGCTCATTTAATACGTTTTTCTTCTCTGTTTTATGATTTATGCTTCAGAGGGACTTATATAGGCAAAATGGATAAAGCCATAAATTATAGGACATATTTTAAATGACATTAATTTGAATTCGGAACTTGCATGCTCACTGTGGGTATCAATGTCTTTCTCAAAACAGTTCAATATAATTTCAAGGACAGTGTGACATTTGTGAAGGCCTTTTATAGTTACATGGAAACCTTAGAAAATTGTAACAGTGTTTTTGGTATGCTACTGTATATAATATAATCTAATATTATTAAAGAATTGAAATAGTGGGATTTCTGTTAAACTCAATATAATTTGATAATTGGCACACATACTGTATCTATTACACAGTCAGACAATTGCTAAATGTTACAAGCCTATCCTCAGCAAAAGCATTTAAGTTTCTTGTTGACTTTCCCTTTAGTAATAATGTATACTTCAGGGGCAAAATTATTTTTAATATTCTAATGATGTCTTAGGGCATTAGAATTAAAATAAAACCTATTTCCAAGCCTTGCAGAGCTGATATCATAGTAGGGTCTGTATTTCAACCCTACTGTGCTTTATATTATGCAGTGGGAGAGATTTATAAGAATATGATAGCTTATCAGCTTTTGTATACCTTCTTGCTTTGAATTTATCATTTAAATAAGAAATGGAAATAGCAGAAATCAACATACAAATATAATGTTAATATTAACTCATCAGGTAGCTGGCTTGATGTGACCATTCAATACCTATCCTTTAACATTAAAATTGATTATTTTGGGAACAGTGCCAAATAAGCATAGGAAGTTTATTTACCAAAGTGTTTTGAGACTTAGGAAATCTCTTTATAGAATGGCAAGAAAGAGTTAAAGAATTTAAATGAGACCCAGGGGCTTTCTATTGATGAGGCAGTAATTATAATAGAGGCAAAAGCATCGCACGCTAAGCAGTACTGTTTTGTTCTGTGCTCACCATTTGCAGGTGAAGAAGGAAGCTTTTGCAAGGGAAAATAAAGACCACATAGTAATGCTGTGCATTCTTAGCCAAACAACCTTCTTACCAGCAATTAGCTGATTAGTTATTCCTTCTTATCAAGAACAGAAGGATACAAGAGCAATCCAAATAGCATGACATTCAGGCTAGTCTTCCCTGGCTAGCTGGATTCTTCATTATGGCTTCCATTTAAGCAAAGCATAGTTGCCAGGAAAACCAGAGAGACTGAGGTTATCAGTCTAGTACTAGTAGATTAATGCCTGAAGGTATTGTACTATCTTGTGGGCAGAGTTTTTAGCCAATGAAATCCATATTCTTTTGACAAAAAAATGGTCCTTATTAGAACGTTGTTAACAGCAAAAAAAACAAAAAACAAAAAACGAAAAAAACCCTACTTTGAGAAAGCTGTAAAGAAAGGCAATTAAAGGGACACAAATTTAGCTCACAGATTAGTACAAGTTAAATTAAACCAAGATGAACCATAAGTACATGATTAGACGGAGGGCATTTGTTCATTTTTACCATTGTAGGAGAATATCATGGATGGAAAAATGAAAACAGACATGTAAGATAAAACACACGTCAGGGGAAAAGGTTTCTCATCAACTTAGCTGAAGAAAATTCTGAAGGAACAGGAAAAGTTAGACTATTTCTACATACACTAAATAATGGCTTGCTCAGCCTAGACAAGAAAGCCTAAAGAACATTTTGACTGGGAAAATAGAAAACTATAAATCTCTAAAAAATGAAGGTTGGTGATTAAATAAAAAAGGTGTTCTGCTATGGTAACTAGCTTTATCAAGGCCTCAATGTCATTTCTCCATGCTACTGCTTTGTTTGTTCTGGATGAATTTCTATTTCCGAGAGTCCAACCTCAAGCATTCTATTCAAATGATGTTACTGTAGGAAAACATAAGTATGGATAGAAACACATAAATCCCTGCCTACAGTATGTGTTTTCTTAGTGTTTAGAGGGAACTCTCAGTTGAGCATATTTGTTGCAAACACTAGTTATGCAGCAAGCAGCAATCATCTCTGACGTAGATCTAATCTTGTTAGCAGGATCCAAAAGTCTTCATGTCTCCCATCCACTGTGCTACTCTACCACCATCACTTACCGTATCTTGACTCAAATTTGATATTCCAGGAAGACTAAATTGCTTACTATTTTAGAACTTTATACACTAATTCCTTTGCCTAGAATTGATTCTTCTGGTGTGTGCCTACTCACCCTTCTTTCATCTTCTTTAGGAAATATTCTCAGAGCCCCCAGATAGTCTTAACTATTTTTTCCTTTTCAATGGTTTTGTTTGTCTCTTACAGGCCATTTAAAATTTGTTTCTTACATACTTATTTTCTCTACAGCCTGTGAACTTTGGGAGAAATAATGGTCTTTTTTTTTTAATCTTTGCAGCATTATTGCTAACATAATGCCAGAGATGCCATAGAAGAGGATCAATGAATCTTTGTCTTAGTCTGCCTTGTGTGGCTACAACAGAACACTACAGACTGGATAATTTATAAATAAAATAAATTCATGCCATTAAATTCCTGGAGTTTTGGAGGCTGAAGTTTAGGAGGTCTGTATTTGGTAAGGGCCTTCTCATTCCATGGCAAAAGGTGAAAGACAGAAAGGTGAGCTAGGGTAAGAGAGTGCAATTGAGCAGCTGAGCCAAACTCACTTTTATAACTATTTGCTCAAAAACTTACCCACTGTAGGGATGGGGATATAGCTCAGTGGCACAAGTGCCTGCCTGGCAAGTGCAAGGTCCTGAGTTTGATTTCTGGTACCAAGCAAAAACAAAAACAAAGACTTATCCACTGTAATAATAAGGATATTAATTCATTCAGAAAGATAGAACTCTTATGATCTGGTCATCTCTTTTTTTTTTTTTTTTTTTTGTCCCACCTCCCAATATTGTTATGTGAATTTGTTGAACACATTCAGACCAGAAAAACCACTGACTGAACAAATGGCTGAATTAGAACCTAGAAAGTCAAATATAGGTTATCAGATATGGTTGCCATCACTTTTTAAGCTTTTCATGCAATATCTGTAGGACAACCACTCAACATACTTCTATTTAGGGGGTAGTCACTAAGCTATGTACCAGCCATGCTATAAGTACTTACATGAACTAACTCATTTACATTGCTATCACAATAATGTGAGGTTTAGATTACTCCTATTCTCTTTTTAAGGTAGGAAACAGACATAGAGATTTAGTAACTATCCCAAGGTTACAGAGAATAGTAGCTGAACTGGAATTTGAACCATCACAGTGAGTTCAGGACTCTTAGCCACTAGGCTATACAACCCTTCAACAAGAGTAATTATGAATGGCGACTCTTCCTAACTAATTCTGAAAAATGAACCTGTGATTTCATTTTTTGTGATGATAAGAAGCATTTTTTCCTAGGCAACATAACATTTATAATGTATTTAACTTGAGATCATGCCAAGGCATGCATGTATCATAGTTCACTTAAGTAGCTGTTCATTACATGGCTCAGAAAAAGAAAACCACTGCAAGACCAGAAGGGGTCTCTATGAGAAAAAGAAGATGTGGGAAACAGAATCTGACATATTAGAACAAGTATTATAGAAAACTGTAGAAATGTGTATACACTCATGTTCATAAATGTAAATTGCACTGCTAAGATTACAACACATGTAGTAGAACAGGGCAGTGTTGAGACCAAAGAAAAGTACTCCAGCAAACAAAATGTATTTTCAAAAAACATGTAGGTTCTTCACATGTATTTTTAAACAGTATGAAGGATATTCATAAACCACAGTAATGTTTAAAAAAATCCTCTTTGTTTTCTATAATCACTTTCATCAGACATCAGAGTTACTTGCTCCTTAGAATTTCTCTCTAAATCTTTTCTGAATAAACTTTCTGACTTTCCTTCATTGGGGCTATTATTCTTGATCACAAAGGAGTCTGGCATACAAAGACCATTTTCAAAGAGAGTGGAGAGGAAGAAGGCAGAATCTTATTAGTAGGAAAGAGGGAGAGGAAGAGGACCTGGATCAGGTATCAATTGCTTTTCAACCTCACAGAATTTTTTTTTCCCCCCTGGCAACCAAGGATTGAACTCACAACCTCGTGCCTGTCAGACAGGCGCTTAAGTCACTGAACCAAACTCCCAGCCCTGCTTTTTGAGGCAGGGTCGCACTGTGTAGCTCAGGCCGGCCTTGCACTCACATTGTAGCCCAAGCCTGCCTGGAACTCACAACCCTCCTCCTACCTCAGCCTCCCAAGTGCTGGGATTAAAGGCATGTGCCACCATGCCCAGCTTCAACGTCACAGAATTGAAAAAAAAACAAAAAACAAAACAAAACAAAACAAAAAAACAAGTGGAAACTGCCTGCAAGGCTCTACAAACTGGATATTCAGAAGCACAGTTTTCTGTAAATGTTTATCAAAGGGATAAAACTGGGTCTTTAATTACAAAAACTTACGCTAATGAAGGAAGAGATCAATAAATTTGACTAAGCAACTAAAAATAATTTAAAAATTATACACGTAGAATTTAAGTACACAGAATTTCTTCTGCAATTTTTATTTGAACAAAATGTATGGAAATACATTACTGCATATACATTCTAACTTGCAAAAGAGGTGCAATTGAAAGTGGAAAGAGGAAATGAAAGAGCAAAAGTTACCTATGTTTGCTCTGAATGATGAGTATTAAGAGAGGTGTCTGGGTCCAAGGACCACAATAAAAGTCATATTTCTTAAAATTCCATTCAATAAATCTAAGTATTTTTTTACCCTGTAGATAAACACTGTCACATATCTGTGTGGATCTGCTGCTGACCTCAGAGAAAGAAGGGATGAGAACTTTGTGGCTTTACTTTATGGAGTATACTCAGTGAGGGTAAGTCAGTCAAGGTGTCTCAAGTTGTCAACCATTTGAAGATATGACAAGTTTAGTCTTTATTTATTTATTTTTATTTATTTATTTTTTTTGCGGCACCGGGGATCGAACTCACAGCCTCATGCCTGCCAGGGCAGGCGCTTAAGGCACTGAGCCAAACTCCCGGCAAGTTTAGTCTTTAAATAGCCTCCCAATTAAATTTTGTTTTCTTAACAGACAGAAACACCAGTGTCTCCCTTACCTGATGCTGGGGCTCCTGAGAAAGTTCATTTTTGTTGTCATTTCTCTTGAAGATACCTCCTCTCTGCCCCACCCCCTCATTATTCTCCTGGACCAGAAGGTCATTAAAGGGCTAAACATTTTCTCCTTCACACATTTGTGACTCTCCCTGAAAATAAGACATTAATTAAAGCAGATGCCCAGCCCAAATTCATATGCTAAGCAACCTGAGATAAAGTGAACTATTTTATTTTGGTCTTAAGTGATTTTTCAGAACTAATTTGCTTCATTCACTGCATTTAGAATATAAATCAAGTATTGACTGATTATCACTTCCTCCGTTATAAACTATATTTTACCTTTTTTCTTATTTTTTTTTTGATGTTAGCAAAATAGGTTGATTCATTACAAGTTAGTCCTGATCTCTTTAATCCCTACCCAATTTATGCAAATGAAGCAAAGGCAAGTTACAAATAATTTGTCTTGAGCATTATGGTCCACTGTTTGATGACGAAGCCTTCACTACCAAAATGAACCTGAAATTCAGAAACTTCTGAATTGGAAAATTCTCAGCAATGAGCAATCTGGTGAAACTTTATTCCCAATTTTTAAGTGGTTATTCTAAGGCTGAAGTCTTTTTTGTTCTGTAAATTTTTTGTTTTGCTTCAATTTTTGTTTGAGACAGGAAGATTACAACCTCAAAACACAGATCACTCTTAGTTGCTAAAGTCATTTCTTAAAATTTTAAATAATGACACCTCACCGGGCGTGGTGGCGCACGCCTTTAATCCCAGCACTCCGGAGGATGAGGTAGGAGGAGCATTGTGAGTTCGAGGCTGGCTTGGGCTACAACATGAGCGCAAGGCCAGCCTGAGCTACACAGTGTGACCCTGCCTCAAAGAGCCAGGGCCAGGAGTTTGGCTCAGTGGCTTACGTGCCTGTCAGGCAGGTGCGAGGTTGTGAATTCAATGCTCGGTGCCGCAAAAAAAAAAAAAAAAAAAAAAAAAAATGACACCTCTTTTTCTTGATAGGAACAATTTGATTCTCTATTAAGACATAGTTGATATTCTAACTACTTATAATAATTATATTGCTCCAGTGTGTACTGAGAAGCTGCCTACTTTAAATTGTGCTGCTGTTGGCTACAACACATTGTTTGCCAATTTTAGATTAGGTGCTTTGTCTAGACTGCTTTCAAACCTTAAGAAGCATTTCAAGGAATGCTTTTAGTGTTATTGTATTGAGAAGGAAACTGAGGCTCAAAGAATTTACCCTCAATACATAGACTAATTGGAAGAGCCAATACTTTCAACCTAAATGATGTCTGGTCTCAACATTCGTGTTTTTTCCAGTGCACAATGTACCCTGCAAACTCTTTTGTGAAAATTCTAGGAAGATAGCTGGGTCAAATGGAATTTCTATTTTTAGTTTTTGGAGGACTCTACATAGTGATTTCCACCTTAAGTGGATATGGAAATCATTCTCTGCCTCTGCCTGTCTCTGTCTCTGTCTGTCTGTTTGTCTGTCTGTCTCTCTCTCTCTCTCTCACCCACACACAAAATAGAAGAGAGATTACAAGTAGGAAATAGGGTGGTCAAATACTTTCCCAAAATAAAAATTCCATTCTTTTAAATGTATTTCAATATATATGCTTATTGTTTCATTTATATAGTAGTTTATTTTAGTTTGTTGAAAAGAAAGATTTGTTTGCTTAATTTGCTTACTTCTTTTTTATAAGAATCTTTTTGGTTTGGATGTTGTATTCTGAGTAACTACTATAAAAATAATGATACACAGTGCAAACTTTTTATTCTCTTATTTATGAATTTTTTTCATAATATAAAAAGAGGTAAAAGAATTTAACCTACTGTTTCACCCTCCACATATTTTTAGGCATTTGGCTATTTGCTATAACATCAAAGATTAGTGTTTAGTTCACATTCTGTCCATGGAGTTACCAACTTGGCAGGAAGGGTAGTCAAATACTGACAGTATCTGTGGCAGGGAAGTCTTCATTAATGGAATAGGTATAATCATGTCATTGCATTGCTATTAACATTTTCTCCATAAAATCAGAGTCCAAAAGTAAAATAGCAAATTGTTTCTACTACTGTTGGTTGATAAGGTCCCTCAAAAGAAACCTAGACCAGCTGTGCCTGTATCTATCATCTGTTCTTCCTACTGTACCTCATTAATTGGATTTTCTCAGAGTTGGTGGTAGATGAGACCAGACCGAAGCATCAGGAGTCTAAACATGGGTTCACAACTGCAGCCACCCTCAGTGAGTTCATACTGAGTGGCATAAGACAGTGGACGGACAGATGGACTGTTATCTTTTTTTCCTTTGGTATTATAAATTGAACTCAGGACCCTGTGCTTGCTAGACAGATGCTTGTGACCCTAGGCTATATCCCCAGTCTAGACTGTTACCTTAAAGTTTGGCATTCAGACTATGCTGAGTAACTGAATTATTGGGCACCATATCTTACTTGTCTGCTATGTGCGTGAAATCTACTCTGAAATGCAAATACTTGAGTAAAAATAATAGTGCAGGTTATGGGGAATTCTCTGTGTGTGAGTGTGTGTGTGTGTGTGTGTGTGTGTGTGTGAGAGAGAGAGAGAGAGAGAGAGAGAGAGAGAGAAAGAGAGAGAGAGATTGGCCAGTATGAAAAACCAATACTTTAATTTAAAAAAATTCAACTGATCACTCTGATAATTTAAAAATTCTTGTTATGACTGAGACTTACAATCGTATCAACCAGAAAAAAAAATCACAGATGAAAAAAAGATAATTTGTACTTGATACAATCAAATCACTTTACATTTGGTAGAGATAATTTGAATCCAGAGAAGTAAGACATTTCTTTTAGAGCTACACAAATAGCCCTAAAATAGTCAGTGGCAGACTATAATGTAGATATATTTTGTCCTTTTCTAAGACATTTTATCCTACAGCTTTACAATTTAAAAAATCTATATCTTCAAAATTCCTGTAATAATTCTTATTTTAAAATCTATGAACTACTATAGTACTATTTTCTTTGCAGTAAGAGTTAAGCAGGTGCAAAGCAAACAGATAAACAGATGCTAGATTCAAACACAGCTGGTTTTGAAGCTTAGCCTTGTGGTATCTTAGCTGTATGATTTTGGGTAAGTTAGTATGCTTCTCTAAATTCATTTTCTTCATCTTTAAGGTGGAGAGAAAACAATTTCTTTATACTTGGTTCTGTTGATTTAAATAAAATATAAAGCACCCAAATTAATACTGGTACAAACATAGGTTCATATTCAAGACCATTAGAAATGGAAAATACAGTGAGTCAGGATGTACAGACTGCCTATTTCTTTTATCCCATTTGTTTTCATTTTAAAAATTTGAAGCCTTTCCTCTTAATAGCTATGCTTAAAAGGATCAGAGTACAAAATCTGCCTCACTGATACCTGTGAATTTCAACCACTGTTACCACCTACAACTTGCCCAC
Source organism: Dasyprocta punctata (assembly GCA_004363535.1). Taxonomy (NCBI): domain Eukaryota; kingdom Metazoa; phylum Chordata; class Mammalia; order Rodentia; family Dasyproctidae; genus Dasyprocta; species Dasyprocta punctata. Next base: position 63,571 of record RJWM01000755.1, read on the forward strand.
CTTTGCTCTACCCTGAAGAAATCAATCTGCTCTGTATTTGAATTGTCAAGTTGCATAAAACTGACAAGGCCAATGGTAAGTTTTGAAAGAAGATGAAAAAGCCACTGGTACATGCTGGAAGTCTGATGATAAGCTGTGTTTTAGACAGACTGTCATGTGGATATTTTTAATGACAAGCTCTTGCTTTCTTTCAATTTTGTACAAAAGTATAGGAGAAGGAGTAACATAACCAAAGGCCACCATCTTTCACCCTGATCCTGCCATTAACTTGTTCGGTGTATGATAGAAAAATTCCAGGAAAATTTTTTTTCAGCTACACTTTAAATTTCTTCCTGTGCCTCATGGAAAAATTCACATCTTTAATCTATTTTTCAGTGTTTTATCTCCATGTCAGAATCCCACTAGAATCTTAAAATGATAATGTACTTACGTCTTTCATATTCTGCAACATCTTACATTCTTTACTCTCCCTATGTCTCCTATGTATGTTTTCTTTGCCCCTTCTTTCCTTTCCTCCTTAAGAAATGTTAATAATTACATGAATGACAATTTTGAATAATATTCAGAGGGAGAGTATTATAATGAAACATTCCTGCCTTTCTTCTCTGGGTTTGCTAGATACATGTTCAGTAGCATTGAGAAGAAGGGAGGAGAGAAAAAAGTGTAAATATTTCTACAAAAAGCAACCACATTTTGGGAGTCTAATGCAGCATGACTTTAGTATGTTCCATGGGTTTAATAAAAACTGTGCCCAGAAAGCACCACGCAAATTGGAACCCCTGCCTGCGTGAGCCCCTGTTGTTAATGAGACACTCTGCAGGACAGCCTGGCTCCACCATCAAGACAGGTAGCGATGTCAGTGTGTGCCTCCAGGGTACTAGAAGGTGGCACTAATTTTCAAATTTCCTTTCTGCCAAATGGAGGAAACACTTGCTTAGACACATGATAAAACTGCAGCACCAAGCGAGATAGTCAGGCTGTGGCAAAACCCATTTCAGAGAAAACCATTGTGTTCACTGGCCCTGTTGACTGCACACCCTAAACACACATATGCATGCACACGTGTGCATGTTCATACACACACACACACCACTCAGGAAAACTGAGTACCTCTAGTAAAAGAGGACGCACTGAGGAAGAATTTTCATCTGACAAGGTTCACCCTAAAGGAATTTGTCAAATGACGTATAGCATTTAAATTCAATGTGGCAGTTGCTTCACTGGTTGAACGAGAGGGGTTGAAGGATTACAGACTGGAATTGAAATCAAGCAAATATATATTTGTTTAATAATATTAGAAAAAGAACACTTCTTTGATCCAAACTCAGAAAACAAAGGGAATGCTATTTCCTTTACTGTCCCATTTTCTATTGGAAGTTTCAGCCATACAAAAGAATGAGATCATGAATCCATTTTCCAGCTTTAGCAATGGCCATATTATTGTCAATTTTGCTCAGTATCATCTGTACCCACTCTTACTCAATCTTCTACCCCTAGTAGATTAAAACAATTCTGGAATGGCTTATTTCATAATAATAATTGAATATATATCTGTAAAAATATTAATGCCTATGATACTTATGAAATAAATGATAATTCCTTAAAAAGATTAAACATCTTTTTGTTCAACATTTAAATTTCCCCAATTGACTTATTAACAAAGATCATTACTAGTTATTAATATATATTTTTAACTAGTTGTAAATATATATTTTAGTTCCTTTTTATAATTCATAAATTTTCCCCATTTGAAGTATCTTTTGAATGCTAATTTCTATATTTTTGTACTAGGAATTGTAACTCTGCTTTTAAAACAACCTGGTTTATTTTAAAAACCTGAGACAACTTAAATGTTCATATGGGAAAGAATAGTTATGGGAGAGAATAACAGTGAAGTGTTGAGCATGGTTTAATTGAAAGAATGTCCTCTTTGGGCATGTGCTCAGGATAATAGATGCTGGGGTTCTGAGAAGGCCTTTGAGCTAGGAAAAACAAGTGCTAGAGAAAGAGAAAAAATGGTGACTTCTGTTCCATCACAGTGATCTCATATAAGCCATTCATCTGCTCATTTTTACCACACCTCGCAGAAACTCTAAAGCACCTTCCCCCCAAGTCCACCAAAGGCAACATTCTTTAAATAAGCAGGGTGGGGGAGGAAAATCTGAAACACAAAGCATGTATCTTAAATTATTTACCCAATCCTGAGAAAGAGAGTTAAATTGTACTGTGTGATTCATAAACATGATTTGGTTACACTGAAAGAGATTGAGAACCTACTACCGATTGCAAAGTTTTAATTTTTCCATTACCTACTAAGCTGACAAGCAGAATCAAGTTAGCTCTAGCAACTTAGAAAGCTATATTCCTTCTCCACATGAATGTTTTGAGTAATTTGCTTCCCCCAAACACAATTATGATGGAGAAAAGTAGAATTTTATGCATGGTATGATTATAACCATCTAAACAAAATAAACATTTAAGGAATATCAAATTATTCCAATGTGAACACAGTAGTGTTTGCACTTGGTTGTGGGAGCCTAGAGGACAGTCTTCTTCTCTTTTCCATTTCACTTAATCATAAGACACTTTGATTTCATAACAAATTTTTTAACCTGAAGAATTAACCAAATTAAATACATTGCATAGAATGAGCAATGACTGAGTGCTAATGTTTCACAGGCACTGGGCTAAGTACTGTGGAACGAGATACTACACCGCCTCAAAGCCAAACGAACTCACAGTAGGGCAGGAGAAGCAGATGGGTAAGTATCAAGGGGAATTCAATGCCAGGTGTAGGAATTCAAGTATAGGAAATTAAAATGTTTTCTCCTACCTATTCTCATCTCTCAAAGATTTAAATTTAGCTTGAAGATGATGAAGAAAACAAAATTAGGGTAATAAGTCAGGTTTTTCTTTATTTCCCTTTTTTTTTGGGGGGGGGAACATTAGAAACACAATGAGGATGGTCCATGCCTTCATTGATGGACACAGTGTGGTATACATGGGAGACTTCCCGCCAATTGCTGAGATAACTTAAGTTTGGCTGAAACATTATCTTAGGGTTCACTTCATGAAGTCATTCATTTGATGAAACCACTTTATAATGAAGTCTTTTTGCTATTTCAAGAATTAACTTCCTTTAGGTGCAGTACATAATTTATATTGTATTAATTGATATACCCAATAGTATGCTGCATAACAAATGGTAAGAATAATTAAACTTCACATCTTTGAGAGATATTAAGCATGTACTTAGGCTAGTAGTTGTTGAAATGTACAGCAGAAATCACCTGAATGCCTTGTAAGAGCAGATTGCCAGGGCCCACTCTCAGTTTCTGATTTAGGAATTTCAGGTAGGGTCTACCATTTACATTTCGAATAACTGATTTCTGGCTGATGGTATGGTCCTAGACCCCTACAGTTTAAAAATCACTAATCTAGGTCAACTTCACTTACAATTTAGGATTTTGTTTTTGTAATCTTTGGTCTCTGCTTAAACAGTTCAAAACATAAGACATAAAACTGCAAGAATTTGCCAGTTTCACTGCTGGAGAGGCCAACTTTTAGAACATTTCATCAGTGCCAATATTTGTCTCCTTAAAATTTCTCTTTACTATATATCTATTCTACCCTGCTCAAAACAGTTCTTCAGATGTCCTCTTTCAAGTCCCTACTACTCAATCACTTACCCCACATAAGTCTTCTAATCTACCATAATAGCCTCTGACAAAAACTCCTAGTTTTATAAGCCGCTCTTAATATGTGGACTGAGAACACAGCATTCTAGATGTTCATCCACTGGGATTATCTCCTATAGTACATGTATTGAACAGAACTGGGTTTTATTCTATGGCTTGTATAATTCTTGTGAAAATGTTCTGTGTACATGACATGGAAGTGAGTTAGTTGCAGGACTGTCTCACTGGAGAGAGCCAAGACTGCTGCAGCTCAGAAGGTCTCCTTCTCCCTTAGGAATATGTACCTGATGGCAGGGAACCCAGAGGATGCTTTTAAGCAGAGTAAACAGATTAAGCTAACAATCTGGTGACTTCACCTGCCATCAGTGACTTTTTCTGACATAAAGATCAGACAGGTGTGCCCTGCAGGAATGAGAATTCATCTACTTCATCTCGTTGCCACCTAACACTTGACTACCTACCAACCTAGAGTGATCTGCTTCTTTCTTTTTTTCTGAGCTTGCCTTCTGCTTGTGAAAGATGGTTCCCAGTTCAAGCAGGGAATTTTCCTGACAGCAGTTATGTCACATTAGTTTATATCAATTTAAAGATCTACCAAAGAACTGTCTTCTAGTTCACATTTTAGACAGATACTGGTCTTTTTTCTCAGTTGAAATATTGACCTTAGAACAAGAGTTTTGACTTTATTTTGACTAAATTTCATCACCTTAATAGTTCATAACCTCTGTGTAATAAGCACAAGATATTGCTTAAGGGATGGCCTTTGAAGTCAGACATTTCTGGGTGCAAATCATAGCTCTACCATTTAACAGTCTGTGGGCCTAGGCATATTACACGACTAATCAAAACCTCACTTTCTCTTGTATCATGGTTATGAGGATGGTAGTTATCTTTCAGGAGTCTGACATGAACTTGAGATAATACATATATGCAATTATAATTAGCACATGTCAGGTATAAATGTTAGCTATTACTATTTTATGAAAAGCAATCTAAAACACTTAGGTTTATGCTGAATGAGAAAAGAACCAAATCCTCCAAAAAACTATAGTTTTTTTTGAATTAAAATTAAGGGCATGTTTAATACTTGCCTTAGTGAGATTGAAGATCATAAACCTATTTGCTTGCATCAAGGAAATTTATAAATTTAACAAAATTTCAAATTAGCAATATGATTTTTTAGAATTTAACAAAATCTCCATGAAAATGAGAAAAAAGAATATAATAGAAAAATTGAAAACAAAGAAATCTAATAATGTCAGGCATTAAACACAAAAAATTAGAATTTTATTTATTTATTTATTTATTTTGGCTGCACCAGGGATTGAATTCACAACCTCGTGCCTGCCAGACAGGTGCTTAAGCCACTGAGCCAAACTCCCAGCCCTAATTATCTGAGGCAGGGTCGCACTATGTAGTTCAGACCGACCTTGTGTTCACATTGTAAGCCAAGCCAGCCTGGAACTCACAACGCTCCTCCTACCTCAGCTTCCTGAGTGCTGGGATTAAAGGCATGCGTCACCACGCCCAGCTTTTTTAAAAAATTAGAATTTAAAACTGTGTGGTATTGGAGAAAACACATAAAGACAGGAAATAATAGAAAAATTCAAAAAATCTGAAAACATATATGAAAAAGGTTAGCTATTTTGAGTATGGGGATAAAGAACCCATTTACTAAATAATATCAAAGTAAAATATAGCAGTTTAGAAATAAGTATTAGAGTCCTGCCTTACACAATATGATAATCCACAGGAGACACTCAAAGAAACATATTACCATAAATAAATATACAAAGCTAAGTGAAAAATGTTGTAATAAACTTTTTATGTAAAAATTGAATTAAAAAATTGTACTAAAATGTGAAAAATAATGACAGTTATAATACATGAAGAGTGCATTCTAATGCAGAAAGAAGCCTCAACATCTAAAAATCATGGTGTGAGCAGACATACAACTGACTTATGAACACAGAAATTATCTAGAGAAAAATCAATGATAAAGAAACGGAGGAAAAGACTATCCTCAGTGGAACTTGGAGATATCGTTAATGACCTCATAACAACTAAATTTAAACACAATGTACTTATTGGTGGTGCAAGTTGAAAGAATGGTATTTTTATTTTCTAGTGATCTCATAAACTGTATCTTCTTTGGAAGACAATATATTAAGAAAATAAAGACATATATATTCTGATCTAGCAACTTTACTCTCTAGAATTTCTTCTAATCAAATGATTCGACAGAAACAAAAATGTACATAAAAACAGCTATATGATTGCAAAAGCCTGCAAATAGCACACATCTCCAAGATTAGGGGATCAGATTTAGTAAAACCACCTCAGGCAAATATTCTATAGTCATTAAAATGCTATTTCTCTCTCTATCTTTCTCTCTCTATCTCTCTCTTTCTCTCTCCCTCTCTCTCCCTCTGTGTGGTGTTGGGGAAATAATCCAGTGTTTTCTGCATACCAAGCAAGTGCTCAACTGCTAAGCTACATCCACAGTCCCATTAAAATGATTATAATGAAGGATGCCCAGAAATATTTAAAGAACCATTATCAGAGAAAATAATGACACATATGTTTTTATAAAGTCTATATATCTTACAGGCATGTAGGATGGATTTCTCTCTAACTGTAATAAAGTAAGTACATGTGAACATGTAATTAAAATATAAATGCCAAAATTACTAATAGCATCAGAGGAAGATTATGGCTAGTTTTAAAAACTTTTAGCATGTACTTTATATTTTGTAAAGTGCATTATATATTAATAATTTTGAATTTTAGTTTTGTCACACATTTAATTTTCTCTTATAACTTTGTGTCTGAAAATTTAAGATGTGTCTATCATGAATAAACATTATAGGTTCTTAAATCTTGTCTACTGAGTAGATTTTTCTCACCCTCATTGGTTCTGGAAATAATTCTAGTAACTTTTGTTTACTGAAGTTACTCTTGTGCACTAAGTATTATGACTGTTATTTTGCATATATGATATTCATTTATCCAAAAATATTTACTAAGTAAATTCTTCATAGAAAGCACTATTCAAGACACTAGAGATACAGCAGAGAACAAAAGGGATATGAATCCCTACTTCTTGGAGATGATTACATCCTAATGAGCTCATTCAAACTTCACTTATGATCTCATTCAATCTTCACAATAACACTGAAAGGGAGACTAGATGAGACTTCAAACAGTGACTAGTATTAGAGCTGGGTTCCAACCATACACTTACAAATTTCAAGGAACACACTTTTCTTCTTTATCACTCTTCTTCCTCTAATGCTATGTCACTGAAATTTGATGGAGGAGACCAAGAGATAGAGGGGGTGGGAGCTGGGGGACAATATTAAAAGAAATGAGATGTGTTAAGTACACATATCAATTCCCTACATGAATGTAATCATTATACTGCAAACATGCACTAGTAAAATTTTTAAAACTCTGAACAACTTGTAAGGTCATACGATTAAGCAGGAATTTGATCAAGAATAAAGAAATATCTTTCATAAGAACCACATAAAGAAAAAGAAAAAAAAAAAAAAAAAAAAAAAAAAAAAAAAAAAAAAAAAAAAAAAAAAAAAAAAAAAAAAAAAAAAAAAAAAAAAAAAAAAAAAAAAAAAAGGAAGCTAGGTCTGGGGCACATGCCCGTAATCCCTGTACTCTGGCAGGCTGAGGCAGAAGAATCACAAATTCAAACCCAGCATAGGCAATCTAGTGACTTAGTGTGACCTTGTCCCAAAATGAAAAATAAGAAACCGTTGGGGACACGGTCCAGTGGGAAGGCCTTGAATTCAATCCCTAGTATTGCAAAAAAAAAAAAAAAAAAAAAAAAAAAAAAAAAAAAAAAAAAAAAAAAAAAAAAAAAAAAAAAAAAAAAAAAAAAAAAAAAAAAAAAAAAAAAAAAAAAAAAAAAAAAAAAAAAAAAAAAAAAAAAAAAAAAAAAAAAAAAAAAAAAAACCAAAGCAAAACAAAAACAAAAAAATCAAAAACAAAAAAACAAAAACAAAACAAAAAAAAAAGCCAAACTAGTATACAGATTTTATCCAAGAATATACAAGAGTCTAGGACACAGTTTGCACAGTAAAGCCTTAGAGTTTCTTGTACCTAACAATAAGTACAGAATATTCAAAATCAGAGGTGCCCCGGGCACTGCATTCACTGCCTCCACTTCCAGGAGTCCTGTCTCTCGTTATGCAGCTGGGGTTGTATCCTGCACTGTTCTCTCTGTGCTTTTATCACTTTGATATGCTAAGGAGCTTTGAATCAGCAGTGAGTGACTTGGGCCCAGCCAGTGTTCCAGATTTAAATTTTAATTCATTAAAGAAGCACACAGTTCTCTGTAGTGAATTCAGCAGCAAAATTATGGATTCTGAAGAAGACAGTCCAAACATATTCCTATGGCAATTTGATCTTTGACAAAGTGAAAAAGAAAATGCTGCAAATTTGAGAGCTGCTTAATGAAAATAACAATAATCTCAGAGAATGGAAATTTAAAGTGCTAATACCAGCAATTACAAGTAATGATTAGTTTATTAGGCTATCATTTGAATAACATTATTTCTGTTTCAACACAAAGCACATCACTCACACCTCATGCTTAGGAGGAGGTATCCATGGTGGGGAATTTGGGGGCTTCCAAGAAGCTAAAGAGCATGGCTCTGAGACTTTGGGTTCATACCATGGGGCACATGTCTCAAGGATGCACCAGCAGCAGTCTCTGGCACCATCTGCCAGAGAGGACACTATGCAGCCCAGTGATCTTTCGCCGGCTAGCAGCAGGAACACCTAACTTCACAGCATAAATTTCTTCTGTGCATTTGTGAATTTGTGGCATGAGTCCTCAAGAATGGAACCTAGAATCTTAGCTGTAGAAAGAAGATTTCTGGCATAAAGTTCTCTCAAAATCACAAATTAAAGTCTAAAGAAATAAAAGGATTTTCTTAAGAAATCAAGCGTTGCAAGTAAGAGAAGAGGAAAATATATCAGTTTGTATATGCATGCAAATATTTCCTCACAGGACAATAATCAATTATTCGGACATTTTACACACAAGCCATTTGGGTCCGCAATGTTTATATAACTGCCATTTACTATGTGTGTGCACAATAAAAATCTGTATTCAAATAAAGCCAATTCAACAAACATTCATGGAGAATCTACTATGTGCTTGGTATTATGCTACAAAGTGGGGATAAAATGGTGACTAATACACATATGCTTCCCATTCTCAAGAAATTTATAATTCAGAGAGGAAAACAGCAATAAATAGGCAAGAACATGTAATGAACACTAAGAGGAGGGAAACAGACTCCTTTATTGACAATCATAGGAAGGTTTCCTAGTTCAACTTGGAGTCAGGCAAGATTAAGTTAAATATGCTATCTCTACAGGGTATGTGACATCTATATTGAATCCTGGAGAATGGAGAGGAATTTGATAACAGGAGGCAGAGATAGTGGCTCAGGTAGTGAGATGAAAACAGACAGAAGGCTACAGAAATAGTACAGCCAACTGGGCAACTGCTGGCAGTTTGGTATGACTGGATTTTTAGCTTGAAGAGAGAGGCATAAAATAGCAAACTGAACAACTAAGCAGAAGCAAGATCATAAAGGATGGCAGAACATATACAAGTTTTGTGAACATACATTCTCTGCAGCATTTAAATGGTACCTACTTATCCATATTTTAAGGAAAACTAAACATGGCAAAACTTTTAAAAGTATTAAACCCAACTTTAATAAATGTGCGGCTTTCATTGATGATGCTAATTTTGAGTTCTTTCCTGGGATATCATAGTTGGTAAGAGGTCAGGTAGTATGTACAATCGAGGCACTATGGCCAATTCTGGGAGACTGCAAATTAGTGGTTCCTATGTCTGGCTTCAAATTAAGATCATCAGAGAGAATTTTAAAATAAACCGATGTCCACAACTTGCCCTGAGATTCTGATTTATCAGGAGTGTATTGATTTTGAATATTTGTATTTTAAAAAGCTGAGATAAATGCTAAAAGTAAGAAAACATCCAAGTTGACTATGTTACCGCTGATTATCTCTTCTCAGTAAGTGTTTCCAATCTAATTGAGGACTATAGCTGCTGCTGTGTCATTATCATCTTCAACATCTAGCTATAGAACAGGTACTTAATAAAATCAAAACAATAATTGACTAACAACAGCCATGGGGGAGAAAGGATAGTCAAATAATACATAAACTGTGCTTAACATCAGTTACTATTACCAGCTCTGCATGTCTGTGTCTCCAGAACTTAGTTGTTAAAATGTGGGTGTTTAATAAATACCTGTTGAGTGAATGAATCCATTATAAAAATATGTAAAATGAAATTAAAGTTTCTTGTTTAGGGTTACACAACTGTGTAAATTAAAACTAAGCTGATCACATTTAAGAGGCCAACTCTGGTACACTGGGTTGCAAAGGCTCATGAAATTTGTTCTAGAGGATTCTATGGATATCACCTCTCATGAATATCTTGTCTGGAGGAGCCATGGGAAATGTCTGACCCACCTGCTAATTGACTGAATACTAAGTCTCCTCCACTGGTCAGTGCTTACTCATTTACCAACATTTCTAAAGTAGTCAAATGCTCTCTCATACAGGGCAATCTCAGCTACCTTCTCACACTGACCTAACAGCCTAACATAGTGAGATGTCACTTTTCAGAGTTAAGAGGTAAAACAGGTTGCAGCCCAGCTAACAGGAGCAAAGAACTGGGAGTGAATTTGTGGATAGAATCAACCTACGTGTAAGTGTGATGTGGGGATGGGATTCTGTGATGGGACATGGCTAGGAGCCCAACACAGAAGTGAAGGTGTTCAGGCTAAGAAGGTCACTGGGGAGCCTGGCACTTCATGCACTTATCATCGAGTAGTAAGAGGTATGCTGACCAAGAGAAAAAGGCAGCGCCAGACAGAAAAACGCAGGGAAGACCTGGTGCCTTTTTTTTGCCTTCCTTTACTTAGCAAGACAAGGAGGAACTATGGTTGCATCTTAGCTTTTCTTTGTGACTTTGCATTTTGATTGACTTAATTATTTTAAATGCTTTTACCAAGAAAGATTAGTAGTAGCTAATAAGTGAGATGATAGAGCTAACATGTTATTTTTTTTTGAGTTAACATGTTATTTCTACACGGACATACATATTCACAACTTTCCTCTTATCTATTCTTTAATAGCATATATTATAGATTTTAGGAAATTAATGTTCTATTTATTAGATAAAGTTTGAAACCACACTTTTTAAAATTTTAGAAGAATTAAATTTTACATCACACCCTCTATTCTCTACCTTCAAAATAACCAAAATAAGGAATAAGAATTAAACAGAGTCTGTCTTTCTTTTGGCAAGTAGGTGCTTCCTCTGATTCCTAGAAAACTATAGTAAATGTGCTTATGAATTAAAACTTACAAGTGGATATTAATATTATCCATGCCTACCAAATCATAAGTAGAAATGTCATATTCTAGAATATAAACTTCAAAAATTTTAATATTTTCTTAGTATTCACATTAAACTTAAACCTTACATTTTATGTTATTTTAAAAATAAAACATTTTCAATTATCTAAGTACTATTTTGACACATTTCTATCTTTTTTTATGTCCAATATTATTTCATGCTATATAAATGAAAGTATCCTCTGCTTTTCTCTAAAATGTGAATACCTCTCACAAGAACTTTACCAAAATTTAATTTGCTTTATGATTAAAACAAAACACACACATCTAAAATGAAATACATAGCCTCCCAGAGGAAAGTTACATTTTAATCAAGAATTTCTGTAAACTATAGTATGCTTTTCTTACAAATAGCATTTCAAGCAAAGTGCTGAAAATTCCTTCTTTTCCTTGTGACTTATCCTCATGTATGAGTTCATGAAATTTCTTACACTCTTACAGACTTCATTTCTTATTAATAAAAGAGCTTATGAATGATGAGGAGGACTCAAATTTGTGTCCTTTCCTTGTAGTTATATAGCATCTCTTGTGTTTGTAAGTGGTATGGTAGGACACCGGTAGAACAGTAATGTTTGCTCAGATGGATCCTAAAAAAGTCTCTGACATGGTTTCTGAGTGGCCAGAGCATTTCAGATATTGCCACTTCTGTCACTCTCAATATTATATCAGTGTTGGGTGTACTGAATTTGCCAAAAGTCTATTTGCATAACATTTAAGAACTTATGAAAGAGCCAGGCGTGGTGGTGCACGCCTTTAATCCCAGCACTCGGGAGGCTGAGGTAGGAGGAGCGTTGTGAGTTCGAGGCCTGCTTGGGCTACAACATGAGCGCAAAGCCGGCCGGAGCTACACAGTGCGACCCTGCCTCAAAAAACTAGGACTGGGAGTTTGGCTCAGTGGCTTAAGTGCCTGTCTGGCAGGCGTGAGGCTGTGAGTTCGATCCCCAGTGCCGCAAAAAAAAAAAAAAAAAAAAAAAAAAAAACCTTATGAAAGGAGGAAAAGAAGGTACAGTTTAAGTGTGAGGTACTTTCTATAGGCTGACCTTGTGGCTTCCACATCAAATTGGGTCTCCAGTGACAAAATTTTTCATCTCTACCATGGACTTGCATAAAAAAGGAGGCTTACTTTTGAAATTGTTAGGTTTTCGTGGAAGAAAAAAGTGAAATTCTTTGTTAATCCTCTGCCAAGTTAAAATTTTTAGTTAGCTTTTAAAAAGCTGTATATTGAAAATTCAGTCTCAAACATTTATTCATATGTGAAATGTATTAATATAATTTTATTAGAAAGAAGTTCTTTTGCATAATCTATGTGGTGACCACTGGCATGAGTTTCAAAGTACGTATATGGCAAATGTGTAGGGTTTTTGTTGTTGCTATTGTCGTTGTTCGAGACAGGCTTTTACTGTGTGCTTGAGACTGAACCTGAACTCTTTGTGTAGCCCAGACTCACCTCAAACTCTACATGGTCCTCTTGCCTCAGCCTCCCAAGTGCTGGGATTACAGGCATGTGCCACCACACATGGCCCAATCATCTCTTGCCTGGCTTCCTGTGGCAAATGCTAAGAATCAATGTTTTTATCCTGTCTTAGCATTCTTCCGACAGGCAAACTTTTCTAAGTTCATTAATAAATATGCAGAGTTTATCTTCCTGTGATTTCCACCATTTATGAATAACCCAGGTCTCAATAAAACAGTGCAACTGGCACCATGATTTTTACAAGCTACCAGGAATTATGCACTTGGGAATCTGTAGCTCTAAGAATGAGCTACAATTCCAGTCTGCTGGTGGATACAGCCAAAGAACAGGGCTTGCTGCTTAAGCTTAACTTCCGTATTTTGTCATCTGTAACTTCGAATATTTCTGATCTACATAGAAGTTCAAGACTTGGGATCTCTTTTAAAACAAAATGTCATAGCTTAACATGTGCAAAATCACTCAGTACAGTCTTTTTCTAAGAATAAAACAGGAAATCATATAGAGTTATATTAAACATGCTATCTTTTATCAAAAGATTACATTGAATTTTAAGTGAGGTCGTTGTTTTTCTTTTTGTTTTTAGACACAGGGCCAGTCTTGATGTATAGTTCAGACTGGCCTTGAACTCACTACATCATCCAGGCCAGCCTTGAACTCCTGGAGATTCTTCTGCCTCAGCCTCCTGACTGCTGGGATTATAGGTGTGAATCACGACACCTGGTGCAAGTGAGTGTTTTTATTTAGGATAATCTCAAAGTACTTTTCATAGATAATCCCATATAAAATGACTGAAGGATATAAAGAAATAAAGATCTACATGATGATATAGTGTTTGCTTTTCTAATTTTCAAGTTGTAGCTGTTACATTTACCAATGGGATAATTGATAATCCCTTATAAAAATATCCAAAACTTAAACCAAGATGTTAGTATCTGTCATATTAAGGCATTGGCTATACTGTCTTTTCCTGGGATATTCCATTTGATTTGGGCTGAGACATATGCCATGCTTAATTCATTTGGGAACCAGCATTTGAAGTTTTTGCTGTGCAATTTCTCAGGACCCTATTTATATTAGTATGTGTTATAAATCTGAAGAGAATTAGAGGTTTAGACTTTCTCAAGTTTATTTAACTGCAGAACATTAATTTGTGATCAAGCATTTTCATGCCCTACTGTTCTGTGAGACACGATTTGAAAAGTTGGTATCTCACAGAACACTAATGCATGAGAAGGGGTCTTACACACAGTGCTTGTAAGTTGCTATTGCATATAAAAAGAATTGCTCAAGTAAAGAAGGAACCTCTCTTCATTATTCATTGTGGGACAGAATCAAGAATACACAGATGTGAATACCAGCTCTTCTACTTAATAGCAGACAGATGCTTTTTAAACACATCACCTCAGGTTTTTTTGGTTGAAATCAAATAGGATTTTTGCTTCTAAGTGTAGACAACCCTTACTTATTCTTCAAAATATGCCACCTTCTATTATGTCCTCTACACTCCTACGTATTATTATATTATAACACAAATCATATTGCAAGCTAGTTTTTCTGTTATTTATCTGTCCTCCTTATTAAACTTTGAGCTGCTTTAAAGTTGAAAAATGATTTTTATCATTTTTATATCCCTGGAGATATAGTGCCTGACACTGAGTAAGTTCTTAGTAAATGATTAGGAATTCACTCCTCTTCATGCTTTCCAGGAAATAACTTTAGCTCCTCACTGAAATTAAAAGGCTTAGTTGGTCAAAATATTTCATGGTATCATCTCAAAAATTCTTTTTTAGTGTCTTAAAAATGAGATGCTTTTACCAAAGGTCGGGTACAATGTGATAATTTATACGCTGAAAGAAAAGAAAGCTTCTATTTATATATTTTTTACAGTTAAAAATCTTAATCCTTGTGGATATATAATAAAATCATAGTCACATACATAGTACATATTTTATGAAGCACTCAAGACATTTTTACAAAAGAGAGGAAGTGTTACTACATAGGTATAAAAGTGACCGAACTCTTCTTTTTTGGTACTGGGAATTGAAGTCAGGGCCTCATGCTTGCCAGGCAGGCGAGGATGTGCCATGGAGCTACGCCCCTGGTCCTCACTTTTTCCTTTTCAATATCTGTTGCTTAAGTAAATTTATAATTTTTATTCTTTATATTAAAATAAATAAATGTCATGAAGTAGACAAATAACATTCACAAATTTTTTGCAAGAAAACCAGAGTTTAAAGATAAACTAAATGCAAATAATATAAGCAGGAATGAATAAGGAAATTAGCTTTTTTTCTTCCAATTTCTAGTATAGATTGTCAACCAATTTATAAAGCTGACATGGTTAAATTCTAATTAAAGGACAAAGTCATATAATTTTAAATTTGTCAAGAAATTTCAAATTATAGACCTACACATACTCTTGCAAATATAACTAGCTGGGATTTCAGAATATCAAAGTTTCTGAGGTATAAAAATATAGTCGACTCCAACCTATTCTAACCTACCATTAAATATTTATATTTCTTCCTAGGTGTGGAAAATAACAAACTTAAAAAAAAATTAAATAACAAACTTACATAATATATAACTACATGTAAATTGGTGGGCATGCTCATGCCTTGTTCTTATAAGTGAGTACATCAGAAGAAATCTAGAGTTTACAACTTTCATGGTAGCAAGTATTTTATTTGCAAATAAAAGTGTCAATAATGAGGAAATGCACTTAAACAAAATTCTGCCTTCATTGCCACAAAGTTACCATGAAAAAATGCCACGTAACCAGTGACATTCTTCAAAAATAGGAGCAGGGAGCAGATGATGAAGTAACTGTCAGACTTATGAGAACTCAGCTGCAGACCTTGAACAGCAAATTTCTAATCAATAACAACTTTCATGGGAATATTCAATTTCAATACAAATTTTAATAGGCAAATACAATTATAAAGGGTATGAAATGCCCTGTACAACTGTGTTGACTTTAAATATTTCGTCAAAGTTATATGACTAACAATGCCATTATAAAAAATTGCTTCAATGCAAGAATATTGAATTGACTGGTCTAAGTAATGCTTTAGCCAGTTTCAGAGAACCTAACTATACACAAAATTAAGAATGGAATACGAGATGGAAAAGGGAGTGCTTGGGACTTGTCATACATCTGTGTCTTACTACCTCTGACCATAAAAGCATCGTTATCTTTCCTTTGTGTTACAAGTACTTTCTTCAATCATAAAATGAAGTTAAATGTACTAATCTCATAAACTGTAGGGGGTGTTTTTAATTGTAACTGCTACTATCACTACAGACTTAAATATATAATCTATATTTTAGGGAACTAGTCAAATGAAAACTCACATTATGAACACTGAACCAAAACTCTACAGTATTTAGTTTTCAATGCATAAAAACAAGAAAAAATTTATTATATATTTATTATATATTCTAGGAATTAGAGGTAAATAATCAAATTTAAAATGGAAGTACTCAAAAATATCTCCAAACTTTCTTAGATGGCTGCAATTCCATTAACACTGGTTTTATTATAATTATCAACTCCTTATTAGAAAACATTTATTTAGTTTCTATTTACATTATGCATATGATTAATTCTAACACCTAACACTTGATTTCTAACTGTGTGCTGATACTCCTCTAAGTAGCCCATAAAATATTTATACCTTCCATAAAGGTATTTCACCTTCCGTAAAAGGAAAGCTTATTATCCTCAGTTTTCAAATGAGGAAGATGACCACAGGGAAATCAAGGGAGAGGCCACAATTATAAGACTAGGAAGTAAGTAAATCTCAGATTTCAATCCTGGCAGCTTGAAATAGTTACTGCTGTAGGCTGTTGTCTCAAGAAAAGGCTACCTCTCTCTGCCTTCTGAGAGTTTAACAAGCAGAGACAAAGGTTTTCTTGTGCATATTATATGCAGGAACAGTGTCTTAGAACTTAAAAATGACAGCAGAACCTGCAGGAAGATTAAGTACAACAGCATTCTTTAGGACCAGAAATGAGCAAATTGAAGATTCAACTCCAAAAGGAAATATGCAACTGGGGTATCAGACTAGGGGGAAAACCTGATCTGATCTTGAACTTGCCTTCTACTAGCCCAGAGTCCTCTCCTTTTTAGGGATATATGCTTCTCCCTCTCCAGGCCTTACAGACATGCCATTTCTTCTTACTGGAACACAACTCCTAGAATACTTCAGTTGTCAACTTCAATTCTACTTTCTCAGGGAGTTTTTCCTCCTCTCTTCTGACGTTAGGGAAGGACCCACAGTGCCATGTTTATTACACTCTGTAATTCTCGGTATAATCCTTATAGTTATTTGTTATGGTTCTTTGTAAATTATTCTTTAATTCAAGAAGACTAACCCTACATTCTTTGGGTTATATGCCTAGCATCTAGTAGGTTCTGTGAATGAATGAAAGAATTCTGAGGCCTGATTAGTGGGTATAATGAAAACCACACTGGTACTGAGGCTTCCAATGATCAAAAGAAATGACAACCATGATGTTAACATACCATGGATACAGGAGCATAGTGATCAACTTTCTCATAAGTTCTTCCCTGAAGCTTATCTGAGTCCCATTTCTTGGACACTAGGATTTCTCTGCTTGTTCAAGCTTCCCCAAAGCACAACCAAACAAACTAATGAAAACAACACAAAATAGTATGACAAAATGATTGACAGCATAGACTGCCTGGCTCTGACTAATCTCTCTATGCCTCAGTTTTCACATCTATAAATTATAGGCATATACAAATAACTCATTGAGCTGGGCATGGTAGCACATGACTTTAATCCCAGCACTCGGGAGGCTGAGGTAGGAGGAGCATTGTGAGTTCTAGGCTGACCTGGGCTACATAGTGTGACCCTGTCTCAAAAAACCAGGGCTGGGAGTTTGGCTTAATGACTTAAGCGCCTGTCTGGCCCGTGCGAAGTTGTGAGTTTGATCCTTGGTGCCACCAAAAAAACAAACAAACAAACAAATAAAACTCATTGATAATGTTGTTATAAAACTGAAATAAAATGAGAGGAACAATAAAAAGTATTTTTTCACAGTGCCTGGTATCAATATTCCATGAAAAATATATATTTTTTCATTAATTTGAGTGAGAATACATGGAATATTTCTCTGGGGGTATGAAAGTTATTCTGTCTCTCTGCCAGATGGTCCTTAGAACCAGTGCTTCATCTGAACTTCCAGAGGAACAGGCTTGAAGGAGTATCAATATTTAAGTATTACATAAATATATAGACAAAAGAATCTGACTAGGAGGGCTAAGAGAGCTATCCAAGTGGCTTCAAAATCAGAGTCAATGCCAATACACTTTACCAGATTCCTCATAGCATCACTTTTTTTTGGAGGGGAGGGTATGTGTGTTTTCCTCTTCTTTTCCAATTAGAACATTCCATAAGGGAGTCAGCATTTCCATTCAAAACCACACATGCATCAACATCTACTCAATATCACTGGGTTCCCTATCACACAGCCACAGAAGCACATGCACGTGTGCACACACACACAAACAGTACACATATGAAGTACAATTAGAAGTTGTACTTTTAAAATCTTTTTTTAAATGTGTATTTTGGGTTTTGAGCGTATTCTAATTGTGCAGTTCATATCTTATTTTCATCATACCTCCAAACATTCTGTACTCATTAGTTATCACTCCCCTTCCTCACCTCTACCCACTCCCTCCTCCATACAATCACATTAACTTACTTTCTGTTTCTATATATTTCCTCTACTTTGGACTCTTCATATAACTAATATATTTTTATCACTTATTTATTCCTTACTCTTTATTGAAAAACTACTTGGCTTTATAAGGATGTGAAGCTTTTTTTTGGAAAACATAAATAACAGAACCAAGGGGGGGAAAAAAAAACTTTCATAGAAGACTAGTTTCTGGAAAAATCCAGAAGTCGTTGAACATAGCTAGGAACAATTTCTACTGTTTTGTTTGTGTATTCAGACACAAAAGAATAAAATATCATCCATCACACAAACGATTTTGTTTTTATCTTACTCATGATTATAAATGCTTGACATCTCAAAAAATTTTTTCATTTGTCTTTAATTTTGATAATATTAAGCAGTGGAATGTTATTACTGGCACTATGCTTGATTTTTTTTTGTAATAATTCTATGGCAGAAAGTAATCTGTATTATCCCCACTTTAAAGATAAGGTGATTGAGATTCAGAGACTTAAGGTGAATTCCCCCAAATCACGCAACTCATATATGGACAAAGTAAAAACTGCATTTAGGTCTTTGCATTCCACTGTGTGCCCTCTCCATCAGATGTTAGGTTTTCCACCTTCAAATAACTGCAGTCCTTCTGTTAGAAAGAGTTTGCAGGAGCTAACTCCATAAAAATGATTTATATTACTCTAAGATCATTTTCTTAAATTACCTATGATTATAGTTCAGATACTTATACATGCAACAAAATTGCTTTTCCATAAATAACTGATGCTGTAGGTCTGAGAATTCCACTCTCCCAGTTTTGTGTTCTTCCCAATTGTCCCCAATCCAGGAGGGCTTAGTTTTTTGAGCTCTAGACTTTATCATTCTCCTCATTCATGCCTCAATACACAATACTCTTTCCTGGTTATTAAATCCCAGTGGGTTTATTGCAAACTAAAAACAAAATAATAACATAAGACAAATGTGTGATCATCTTACACAAAGAATCCCAGGCTAGAAATTCGGTAGGGAGGAAAAAAAGAGCAAGGGGGAAAAGAACTGGCAACTACAAGATCAGCTTCCATCAGAAGCAGCAGTGGCATAACGACAGCAGGGAAATGTCTAATTGCCTTACCAATCATTGTGGTCTCTTGCTGTGTTTACAACAGTGTGTTTCAGGGTAGATTGCCGCTTTCCTAGCTCTTAAGTGCCTTCGAGTTGAAGACACCGACACTTCCATGAGGCATTCACATTTAACCTGGGGCAGGAATCATCTTCTGCAGTAATCAAGGCTGCCTATGTGGAGGATGGATTTCCAGAGTCCACTGGCACACATCTTCTCTGAGTGGAAACAGGGCCAAGCCAAGCAGGACAACATTGATGGATTAGCCAGGTTTGTCTTGATACAGTAACCTAATCAACTCCAACAGTGCAAGGTACCGCCGGTGCCGAGAAACCCGAGTGTTCATAGTAACGGGACTTTCTCCAATATGGTTGGTGAAAAATTCAAGTGGTCCTGTCTGCTAGTAATATCCGGGCCACTACCTCATCCATTTAATTAACCCCCAGAGAGCTCGCCAAGGAACTGCTCTGATTACAAAATAATGGGTCCATCAGGCACAATTAGTACCCAAGTGAAACATGGCAGTTTGCATGAAAACGATTGAAGTAAACAATTCCAGGCCCTGAAAGGGGCTAGCTTCTAATTAACCCTTAGAGGGCTAATCTGTTTGCCTGAACAAAACCTAACCTGATGCCTTTGCCAGCTGGCATGTTGGGGAAATGATTTTTTGCATCAGGTCTTGCTAGGCATGGCACTGGCAAGTGGAAATGATGAATCCCTAAAGAATTAGGCCACAGAACACCTTGAAAACACACAGGGGTTCATGAATACATTTAATATGTTAATGCATTAAAAGATTAGGGAATCTTAGAAAAGTCTTAGAAAGCTCCATGCAGAATTTCTGCACTTGCTACTTCAGGGAAGATATGCTTGCTTCTATCTGATTGTTATGTAAAACCTACCATAATCCCATTTGAATGTGATACACAATTTAAATTGTAGGTGGAGTTTGATTAAAATGCTTTTGAGAGAAAGAAAACTTATGTTTCCTGGCCTCCAATAAAAAATAAAATGATCACTGTCTCAAAATCAATTTTAATAACTACTTTTCTTTGATATTCCTATGAGCTTTATATGTGTTTCATTCTATATGCCTAGTCTCTAGAAAAATACCTGTTAAAGAGCAGGTTCTTCTCTAAGTAATTGTTAATTAGATCTGTGAGTGACCTAAAAAGAGGCCACTGTGAATGAGAGGACAGGGCAGCAATTATCAAAAAGCACATATTTAAAGGTTGCATGGTGAAAGGGCAGTTATGTAAGTTTGATTATCTGTAGCTAGCTCTTTATTATTCTTTTTATAACTAAAACATGCACTTTAAAGTTAAAAAAGCATATAGTTTTATTATTTTTAAGAAAGCTTATCTTCTAGAAGTCTAAAATAGATTAAACATATGGTTACTGAATAAGTGATAATTTTATAAGAGCTTTCCAGAAGGTGGAGGTGCCCAGGAGTTGGATGCAATAATATTGCTAAACCATACATAGTGTTCTCACTAGTACATAGGTTTATTACTACCTACCATTATTCTCACGTAAAGGTTTCAGTAATCATTTTTTTTTTTTTTCGGCACCAGGGTTTGAACTCACAACCTCGCACCTGCCAGGGCAGGCGCTTCAGCCACTGAGCCAAACTCCCAGCCCTGGTTTTTTGAGGCAGGGTTGCATTGTGTAGCTCAGGCTGGCCTTGTGCTCGCGTTGTAGCCCAAGCCGGCCTCGAGCTCACAACGCTCCTCCTACCTCAGCCTCCTGAGTGCTGGGATTAAAGGCGTGCTCCACCACACCTGGCTAGTAATTGTTATTGATGATGATGATAAAATTATGTCAATAACTCACCAAATAGGTAGTAGCACTGAATTTATCACAAGTACAGGAAACAAGTTTGACTTGGTTGTATGTAGTATGCATGTCTATTATGAGCACAGATAATGTTCACCACATATATCTTCACGATGTACCAGAAAAGATATCTAGCCAAAAGCGTTTGTAGCTATTTCTGTATATCGTGCATAAGGATATAGTAGTCTAACTTGTTCAAATCCCTAAAGTCATCAGTGTGGCAGACCCAATAACTTGTTTCCTTAATTTACCTAATCATGAATTCAATGAAACCTATTAACTGTGTACCATGGAGAAAATCTGATTTTTCTGCATGAGTTTGGTTGTCTGATCAGTAGTTATAAGTCACACAATATGTCTGTGATCAATGAAAGAGGACAAAGTTCGGAAAATATCAATAGTTGATTATCTCTCTTATAGTCAAAGAAATCCTTAAATTCTCGCTTACATTTGCCTGCTTGACATGAGTATTTAAATACATGTTCAGGGTTAGCACCATGGCAGTCACAGTATGAGGCCGTGATCTCATGCTTGGAGGAAAGGCTTCTCAGTTGGGCTTCCTGTGCTCCTGAAATTGCATCATGACCTCAGCCCCTTTGAGGCTTCCTAGGTGGAAACCTTAGCCAGGAGAATAGGAATGCTCCTGAGAAATGAACCTTGTCCCCTTCCCAAGTAGGCTCAAGAGTCCTGGGCTTAGTGTTCACTTATTAAACTGGCATTGAATGATAAAATTGAAGAGAAAATGTATTATCAGTCTAGGAAGAAATATCTTCTCTTTATCCTCCAAGACCGATTTAAGAAGATCTTTAAAGTACAGAAGGGGTCTTCAAGAAATCTATCTGTTCTCTGAATGCCCAATTTGCTTTAAATCCCTGGGAGTCAGCCTAGGCTGTCAATATAATCTGAGCAATAATGTGTTACTCATGTTCTCTGAGGTCATCAATGTCTTTGGTGTTATTCTTATTATCCTTCAGAATTATGGGTCTTAGTGAAGTAATTTCTTAACTTCTACCATGTGCCTAGTTTCAGGCTGTATTCAAAAGTCTATTTTAAAATTCTGCACCTAATCATTATCCTTTCTCCAGAGATTTCAAAATAATCTCGTTATTCAATAAATAATAACTACAGATATGGAAGATGAACATCTACCTTTTATTTTATGTGAATTTTCAAGGTTCAAAATATGCATAATCACACAGGTTTTGGATATTTACAAGCACAAGAGTTTTTTTATAATGTTTAAAAAAATCTTTGGATGGTTAAGTATCAACAATATGAGTGTTCTGCTAATCTCAATTAACAAGGGACCCATTCACAATTAACAAGGGGCTGGATGTTAAATTGCATCTTGAAAATAATAGCCAACAGGAATATTGCACATTTACCAAAACATATTCCTAAAACCTAAATTAAAATTTAAATCTCATAAAATCTGATGTGACCTTTATGAATGTAATAAGGTAAACTGGGTATGACTGAAAATAAAATTATTGTATTTGAAAATCAGAAAGCTGAGGTCTTTGCCTTGAGTGGAAAAAGTTCCATATCTGGCGTTACTGAGTACATATGGGGAACATAGTTGTGGCGTCAACAATCTGTGTGGAAATAAGACAGTTTACCTTATCTCCATGGGAATAGTTTCTTTCCTATAAAACATGGTTACTATCTTCTGTGTCAATTAAAATATCAGTACTTGCATTACATTCCAAGATACTTAAAACTTCTAAATCACAAATATTGGTGTAGAAGTTAATTTTCAGAAATAAAGGATGCAGTACAAACTACAAGTCTTTAATAGCATGCTACTACTGCTAATATTTTACATTTCACTGACATATAATAATTTGCAAACTATCAATACATAAATGTAATTTGATCATAACACTGCTAGGAGATATATATGTCAGGCATTCTAATCTTTATTGATAAGTCAATACAGGATCATAAAGTTTATTGCCACAGGCACCAAATGAGACTTTAGTCTCTTAATTTACAGTTTAATTCTTTCCATTTTGTCCTGAATTTTGAAGTAAAGTTGATCTTAGAAAATATACTCAGCAACCTTGCATCACAATGCTTTTATACACCAATTAATTCTCTGGAATGAGTGAAGGACTCTGTTCACTCTAGAACTTTTGTTAACCTCTTTATTGGATCCCCAAATTTCTCAGACTTTATACACTCAATTTTTCATTCATTCATTCATGTATGCTGGTTTAGTCAGCTAAAGTTGTCATAATCCATTGTTTAGGTAGCTTAAATGACGTTATATCTAAGAACAAAGCACTGGCAAAGTATGTTTCATTTGTAGGCATCTTATCTTGACTTGTGGGAAACCACCATCTTTCTGTGTGCTTATATGCCTTGTCTGTATACTTAAGGGGAGAGAAAAAGAGCAAAGTCTCTGCTGTCTTTTGTTATAAGGGCACTGATCTCATCGTAAGGGTCCATAATCATGACCTCATCTCTCAAAAGTCCTATCTCCAAGTACCATCACAATGTCAATAAATATGCCTTCATTCACTGAATAATCACTACATATGTACTTGTAACAACTTTTACTCATTTAGCAGTAACAAAGGGTTTTTTTCCTATATATAGCATACCTAACTGACCTTCAGAAAATTCTGTGTAATAAATAGAAATTCTTATTTTCATCTTACATGGGAATCCAATGCTCAGAGATCCAAATTTTTGAGCTTGATTTTAAATCTAGAATGTTTGAGTTTAAATCAAATACTCTATGTACAACATAACAAGGTATTGTGAAGGATATAATTACACTTGCTAATTCATTCATGTAAACTTAAGAGTCTACTATGTAGACCCTAAATTACCACTGTAATTAGTGTGGACACACTAATGAAAGAAACTTAAAGAGTCTGCCCCTTTAAAACTTATATTTCAGGCCTTTTCCTCCCTGGAAACATATAATCTGGAAGGACATGTGCACAAAACCTTACAGTACAGAGAAGTAGAAGATAAAAATGCCATCGGAGCAGTGAAAGCAAGAAAATATGACAGGATTTTAAGGAACATGCAGACTGTTCTTGGTACAAAAAAAAAATGAGCAAAATCTTCAGAGGAAGTTCTTGAGCCTACGTTTGCAGGATAGGTGAAATTATGTTAGCATGGGAAAAAAAAGACTGAAGAATCCATTAGGCTGTCAATCTTCTGGGGAAGATTTTGTAATCTTTTATTAAGGGACTAGATCAGATACTGGCATATAGTCATTGTTCAATATTTATTGAGGTAGCAATAGATAACTGTAAGCATTGACATATTAGGAAGGGTCCTCTGAAGGAAGGGGGAGGAAAGCTCAAAGTATGGCCATGGGAGAGCCCTTGTGAGAAGAGCAAGCTGGCTAATGCTTTTAACCTAAAAACCAAACAGAACTATTCTTGTAGTAGAGAAAGGGTATCAACAAATCCTTCTATTTTCTTGTATTTATTCTAGCAGCACTTAGTCTAGAGAATGTTTGTGTATTCAACCCATGGCTCAGGTTTTGATATTCTTTCTGAATGCCTTTCTTATAACTGCTCCAAAATGGAATTTTAGCTCTCAGAGTTTCTAGCCCTTCAATTTCACCAGATTTTCTGGTGAGAGAATGGATTCTCTGCACAATGAAGACTATACTGAAAGAGCAGCAGTATTTAGTGCCCAGGGAGCCTGATGTCAAGGTCATGCAGCAGACAGAGAGATCCGAGTTATGAGGTTTCCCCACCTATGCAGTGTGCTTGCTGTTCCCAATGGGAATCCCATCTATGGAGATTCCTAGAGCAAGCCAGTTAATAGTTTGTTTTAACTGCCTAATGGCCGTATAAAAATGAAAGCTCTTCTAGGAATTGCTGGTGATCGTGGTAGTGCACTGCAAGGAGATGCAAGAGAGAAAGGGGAGTGGATAAAGCAGCTCAAAAAAGTAATAGCAGATGATTCAGGCAGCACAGAGCAGCATACTTAGGATAAACAAGTTAACGTTGTAAGTCTGTTCTCTTAAATGTCAGAGTAGAGTGTTCTGACACCCTGACCACTGGAACCTGGAGAAATACCCCAAATCTCTCCAAATAAATTAAAGGTGGTTTACTACGAGTCATGCGCAATGGCATATTTCCTTCATTGTCCTGGATCTCAGTTTATGAATCTACTAGAAATGAGTCATGATGAAGAAGAAATTTTCTTGGGGGTTAACTGAGGTTATCTGGCACAGATATGACTGCACAGGATTGGGCTTCCCTTTCCTCTTTAATCTTTTTGACTATCAATTTTATCTGAATTTAAAATTTACACATGACTATGCCAAAAATCAAGAAACATACAACGCCAAATCTCTCACACACACACGCATGTGCACACATGCACACACTTACGTGATCATTTATATTATTTGATTATCCTACATTGTTTGCAATCCCAGTGTTACTGGCAACTGAGTTAGATAGAAATATTATAGGCAGTCAGACAGGACTAGGTCCTCAAAGGAGCCAGTGCACAAGTTCTGATGCCTTGTGACCTTGGAAGAGTCACACACCTCTTGCTTCAGGCCAGATATCAAGATAAAAGGCAGAACAAATGCACCCATAGCCTAAGGATTGATATTCTAAATAGCTCTCCATCACTCTGAAGAGTTCATAAGCATCCCTGCTTACTATGTGACTTGCTTCCCCATTTGTCCTTGATTTAATCAATTTTACCTGAGCAATTAATCTTGTTGGTTAACCATGGTTATGTCCCACCTTATGCCCCTCTGCTTTGCGAGTTCCCAGTTTTCCCCATCATGGTTTTACTCTATAAAAGTCCCTAGAAATGACAGTCTTTGGCAACCTACTTGGGACCCTTTCTGTCCCTCAGACAGAAGCTTTCTTTCTCTCAATAAATATATTCTGCTCTTACCCTCCGTTGTTCCTAAAATTCATTCTTTGATTTTAGAGAACATGAACTTGCAACGACGTATAGCAGGTTGGGAGTTTCATTCCCCTATATCATTTGGAGGTCTTCCACTGAGATCATTCCCCTATATCACCAGGAGGAATTATCATCTACGTACACAAATGCAAGGAGGTGACACTGACATAAGGGGTAATTGTGCAAGTCCTAATCTGCTTTTACTCTAATTTATATAAAATCCAAGTAATTTACAAATTAAATATTTTAAATATTAGAAATAACAGATTATTGTAACCAGTCTTTTAATTAGTTATTAGGTGATTAGTGTTGTATGCCCATGGACCAGAATGAATATTTCTGAAATACATCAGTGAAGGAGGGTGGTTTACACGTTCTCCTGACATTTTCTACTATGTGCTAAGGCATTTCTTGTTACAGGATTTTTTGACTTTCAATAGGTTACCTTAAGCAGTGCCAAGGAAAACCCATTCACCTGGTAACATTCAAATTGAGGTGAGGTATTCAGGAGCTGGCCAAGATCCCCAACTGCCCGCATGAGGCTTATAGCAAAAGGTCAAAATAAACAGGGACAAATTTAGTAATGCATGATGGGGTGCTGGGAGGTCAATACCTCACGATGTGCAGAGACCAAAATATTCCAAACCAGCCACATTTATTGGGTGTATACAGTGTAGGAGGGTTAGTAGAAGATTCAAGGTCGGTGGAAGATTCAGAGGTCAGTGACTCAGCAGGTGACAAACAATTCTGGGATGACTCAAGAGGGTGGACGTGATTTTATGCTAAGCAGGATCTTGCCCTGGAGTGTTAGTCTTAGTGGGTGGAAGAAGATGGCCCAGCCCAAAAGAGTTAATGGAAGTCTTAAAAGGGTGATACCATAATTCCAAACCTCCATTTATCCCTTAGGAAAGTATGCAAAATTAGCCATTGTAAGTTTGTGGTCCCCAACAGTGAGGAAATTCACAGACAAAACCACAGTGAACTCAGAGTTGCACTTCACAAAGTGAGTATGAAAAGTTATCTTACAGAATCAAGTAAGGCAGAGACTGCCCTATATTTATTTATAGGGAACATTTAGAAATTTGGCAGGTAGATATTCACGTTTGTTGATGCTTTGAGGTTAGGGGTTTTATTATCCTTGAATCACCAATTTCAAACAGTGGCTCTAAACTCTCAACAGCTGTTGCCAATCAAGTTTTGAGTCATATTTGTGATATAGGGGAATGATCTCAGACCTCCAAATGATATAGGGGAATGAAACTCCCAACCTACTGTGTGCAGCGCGTGTTCTCTAAAATCAAAGAATGAATTTTAGGAACAATGGAAGGTAAGAGCAGAATATATTTATTGCAAGAAAGAAAGCTTCTGTCTGAGGGACAGAAGGGGACTCAAGTGGTTTGCCAGACTGTCATTTCTAGGGACTTTTATAGAGTAAAACCAGGGGGTGGGGGGGTGAGGGGTGGGTGGGGGGATTGGAACCTGCAAGGTGGGCATCAGGTGGCACATAACTATGGTTAACCAATAAGATTAATTGGTCATGTAAAATTGATTAAATCAAGGACAAATGGGGAGGCCAGTCATGTACTAAGCGGGGATGCTTAACAGTAGTGACTCTTCTTATAGGGGGTGGGATGCTGACTCCTGACTTCCTCAGGGTGATAGAAAACTATTTAGAATATCAATCCTTAGGCTATGGATGCATTTGCTCTGCCTTTTGTCTTGCTATCTGGCCCGGGGCAAGAGGTGTGTGTCTCTTCCAAGGTCACAAGACTTCTGGTCCTCTGTGCTGGTTTCCTTGAGGGCCTAGCCCTATCTGACTGCCTATAATATTTCTAACTAACTCAGTTGCCTGTAACATTTGTAATGGTCATGCATTAGTATACCGTAGGATATATTCTTTTGCATTTCTCTTTATCTTCTTTTAATATAGCAACTGCAAAAATGCTATCTATATACTTTTCAACTGTTAGTACTTTTTCCAATTTCTCTGCCACTCTTAGTACTTATTCAAACTATCCTACTGGTCATAATATTATTTGTGTAGATTTCTTTAGTGTTTCTGAAATTTTTATACTTTTTGGCTTTTTCTGTAGCTGCTTTTAAATTTACACATTTAGAATCACTCAAGCTAACTTTAATCATATTCTTATTTGCAGCAAGAGCCCTTAAAGTATTATTAGGTAGGTATTTTACCTCCACTTGATAGATGAGGAAACTGAAGACTAAAAATATTGTGTATCATGTGCCAAATTAACAATTAAATAAGTGATAAAAAATGAATATTTACCTGAATCCATCTGATTCTAAAACTTTATCATTTTCTGTGCTTAATTCTCTTCATTATGGTAATTACTATAAAAGTAGATACAAATATATAGAGAAAATATATATTTATGAATTATGTTTCTTAACCCAGAATGAAAATGAAAGTAGTCATAGACCATTAATAAGATGACTACATGAGTTAGAATCATTTAACTCTTAATATGTTGTATCCTACTATATGCTGGACAAGCTTTTAGAAAAAGCATATACTGGATTTGTTCAAGAACAGATTTTGATAGAACAAAATCCTATCTTCATCCTCCCCCTATATATAAGTACTTACTTACAAATGCCATCTTTTCTAGTAACCTAGTGTAAGGCATAATTTATTCTAGATAAATAAGACTATTGACTCTCATTGTCTTATTTGTGCATTTTCTGGGCAGAGGACTTGCATAATATTGTACAACTGACATCTTGCATACAATGTGAGTGGACTCTGGAAACTCTATTCTGTGTTCTGAGACCTACCTTTTCTAAGAAGGCATGCCTTTCATTTTCCCACTTCAGGGGTTTTCTTAAAAGGTGGCCATTCAGGGGAATAGTAAGTATTGTTTGTTTCAGAACATTCTCCATTGTAAAGATTCAACAAAAATCAGAACTTTCAAAATCCCCACCACATAGCTTAGTTGGTAAGGTGACTACTTAGTATAGAAATGAATCTTGACAAAATATTTCACATACACTGCATCTGTTAACCAAAATTTTAGTGAAATTTCTTTGGCATGAAGGATCATATACCTTCCTGGCAGGACTTCCAATTATTTTATTTTCTATCTTGAGCTTTTAAGAAATAACCACTTGGTAAATGAAGTAGAAACTTTTTTTTTTTTTTTTTTCCTTTCTTGGCTAGGAAGTAAGGAAGACAGCAAATATCTTTTGTTCGCTTCGTTTGTGCCTTCACTGGTATAAAATACTCCAGAGTCTTGCTCAGATATTATTGCCAAAGGGCCAGCAGTTATTCTGTTTTTCAGTGTATCCTGGCCAGGTTCACTCACAGAGCAAGAAGAAAGGACCAGAGATACAACCAGTACTCAGTGTTCTCAGACACACTACCCTGATATGACATCTTTCTGTGCACCAGTTCTCTACTGTTCACATCTGTCTTCTGCTCTCCAGTGGTGATAGACTGGCTTGATATTTACTTAAAGATTCCTTGGTTTTGGCTTGACTTCTTAGTTCAGATCTGTCTAATGATTCATGGTATCTTCATTGGGTCCGTTGGTTCTGGTTTTAGCTGACTTAGACCTCAGAAGACACCAACTAGATGGTACATTCAGCAGACTTTACACCTTCTGACACTTTTCCTGTCCACCCACTAAGCCTCTTGGAGTTCTACCAGCATTTGGTAGAGAAGAACATTGCAAAGTCCCTTGTTCTCCCTAGTTCTCACAAAAGACACCTCTTACTAGCTAGGCCCCTTTAAACGCGTCACTTAATTTCTCAAAATGTTCACTGAAGATTAGTAATAATGGCTTGCCCAGCTCTGCAGTAGGCATATCATGAGTTTAACATATATGAAGGAATTTCATAAACTGAGAAGTGATCTCTATGTAGTTGAAACAAAACAAAACAAAAAAACCCAAACGTAGTTCTTTTAGGTTATTCTCTGCTGCCCTCTCCTGGTTCCCAGTTTCCATAAGAACAATATAATACTGGGAATTAACTCTTTAAGTATTGATAGCTTTAGAGACTAGACCATTGATGAAAGAAAGAAAGGGAGAGGGAGAGGGAAAGGCAGAGAGAGAGAGAGAGAGAGAGAGAGAGACAGAGAGAGAGAGAGACAGAGAGAGAGAGAGACAGAGAGAGATTGGTTAGGGTTATCTTAAAGTCTATTTATATGTAGAGTCCAACTCTTCTGAATAATTTTTCTACCAAACTTTCCTTATCTCTAAGTTTTCCCAATCAATCTCTTTGTAACTACCCAAAATATTTTGTGAAGTTTTTTTTAAAGGGTACTTTACTATAACCTTGAGAGTATTCTTCCAAACTACTGATATCCATTTTACAAGGTCTGAAGTTGTGTTGTCTTTATATCAGACTGTGTCAATGGAAACTTTTCAGAAAGGACAAATAGGATTCACCTTCTTCCTTTAAGAGATTTATTGACTGATGCATCAAGGGAATTCTCTCACCTAGTCATGCTATGCCTCCAGGAAGAATAACTAAATTTGTTTATAGTCAGGCAATAACAACTGCATCACAACTGCTATCTTGCAAACAACAGTTGAAAAAGGTGATACCTACTATAAGACCCACCTTGAGTCTAGAGAACATAAAATGTAAAAAATGTGCATTTTACAAATGATGGCTCTTTTTGATACTTTAATATCCAAAATCTCTATAATGGTTATTTTGTAAAGTCATGCATCTAGTTTTACATAATATATAAATCAAAACATTTTATGCTACCCAATTATTATGCACAATTTTTGTTTTCACATACCATTAAAATAAGTTAAATACAAACAAAAAATTTTGCATTTCTTGTACTAAAAATGAAACTGTCTTTTCACATGTTTATAAGTCTCTTGAGTTCTCTATTGTGAAAAATCTGTTTATGTTTTGGCCTTTTTCCTTTTTGGTAGCTTTTCACATTGACTTGAAGAAATTCTGTTACGGGTTGGTAAACATGTTATGTTGCAACTATCTGCTATCTTTTGTGACTGATCTTCTTATTTTTAAAATATCTTTAATGAATAGTTCACAATTTAAAGTAGTCAAGTGTGTCCATTTTCTTTTTTTTCCATACAGGTCACCAGTTGTTCCACAATATCTATTGAATGGTTCTGCATTATTATGCAGTGATCTGCAATATTATGTCTGCCATATTATTCTAAGATCAGTTTTCCTATTCCTTCAGCAGTGTGGCAAGTTTTAATAACTACTATTATTTAAAATAAATCTTTAATATATGGTGCCACACCTAATCTCAGATTTTCTTCATGAATTAACTTTTCCTGATCCTTTTTTATAAATCTTTTAGAACTATATTGGGATTTTAACTGAAAAAGCATTTGATCATATTTTTTCTTATTTTTTTAAACCTCTTTGGATTTGTGAGTATTTATATACACCAGATCCACTCTGTTAACTGATACCATTGAAGTGTAATCATGCATACTTAATACATTCTAAAGTTCATCAGGGTATTTAACTTCCTTTCAAACAGTAAAAAGATCTTCATGCACTTTAACTCAGATCTCCTCCTGATTTAACTTGCATTACTATTTGACATTTTACCTCAAGCTTCCCTTTTTTTCCCTTCAGTTTTAGTCCTATAAATTAAGACATTTTTATTTTTTTTAAGATAAAATTGGTTTAAATCTACCAACATATACCTGCTATTTTCTTTGCTTACTTTCTTTTCTTCATCTCTGCTTTTTTTTTTCTGATATCAATTATTTCTTTTTAAATTACAGTTTTAAAAGTGAAATCCTTTTATTGGAAAACTTTGTTTCTTTGATATTTGAGAATTTAATTTATTTAATTCTGGTTCTTGAAAACTCAATTTTATTGCATTTAAAATGCTAGATTGATATTTAGCTTTGGAACATTCTAAAGATTCATTCCGTTGTCTTCTAGATTCAACAACTACTATTAAAAGTTACCTGTCAAACCTTGCTGATGCTTTGTAGTTGAGCCTTATATTACACTCTTGGTGCAATTAGGGACAAACCAAGATATTCATCTTTGAAATTCTAACACTGAAAGTCCTGTTCTTTCAATTTTTTTTTTCCTCCAACAAGAGACAATGGAAATTGTATAATGAAGTCATAAATGAGATTGTGTAGTTGCTGTTGTAAGCAGGAGTACTTTTCATTAATATCTGTGTCATAGTATAATAAAGTTTGTATAGGTCAGAGGTTTCTACTCCAAATAAAACTATAATAAGTGATTCTATGACAAAAATCTTTTGGCAATGTGAATATATGACTGGAGAAAGAAACATGGCATCGTAAGAATACTGACAGCTAATGAATTAATGTAATGTGCTCTTACAATGTTATTCACTTACTACTTGCTTCTAGGATGGATGAGTGCTTTGCCCATAGCTTAAAAGCTTCAAAATGCTAAGAAATAAAATTTAAGTAAGACACAATAGATAGAGTACATTGAATATGATTAACTCATTTTCAGGAATACTATACATGAAAACATATTTTCATCTATTTAATGTGTCTTACTAACATGTATTTCATTTTGTATACTATCCTATAGTAAAAAATAAATGTTCACAGTTTATGAACTGAATAAACACACACACACATACACACACACATTTTGTTTACATGGTCCATTTTACTAGCTATACTTACAGATAGATTCATTCACTCACTTAAAATTATTTGTTAAGTTCTTCTATGGTCCAGAGACTCATTTTACCATCTAATTAAATAAATCAAAGCCATTTCCTTGCTTCATCACAGAGAGAATTAATGAAAACTCTTAGGTTATACAGACAATCACAACTATATGCTATTTAATCATCACAGTAGACTATTTTCTTTAAAATGTTAGTTAAATTAAGCTGAAGAAATGAAAAAACCAAAAGCTAAAACCAACTACAATGTTATCTGAGATTCTTAGAAGGTTTACTTCATTCTTTGATAAGGTTGCAAAGAAAGGAACTACAGAAGAGAAGGAAAAATGGAGAAAGAAAAAAGTGAAGGAGAAGAAAAGAAAGGGGGACAGGGAAGAAGAAGGATCCTCAATTTGATCATAATTTCATACCTCATTTCCAATTTCCAGCTACTTAATCAAAATAGACTTGTTCTATTTCTCCTTTGAAGGAAAAGAACAGAACTGATTAGATATCAACTCTAGAGAATGATGGAGTTGTTATCTGTCACATATGTTATGGTTATGTGGTGGTTAAAAATATGTATCTTTTAAACTTAAAGATTAACAAATATAACAAAAATATGGCTTTTACCTGAAAAAGTGCTGGTAATATACCAACGAGGAAAAAACATGACTCCTGTGTGGCATCCCAGATCTGTACCAATAAGAATGGTCAAGCTGGTAAGAGACAGACACACAAGAGAGTTTACTGCAACCAAGTGACAGTATCTTGATTTACAAAAAGCAAAACAAAACAAAACAGAACAAAAAGTGTTTTTCTTTGGTTTTTTTCTTTTGTTCCATCTCAGTGAACCAAAAGATACTTCTGAATCTGATTTTAAAATCAACTATTAAACAAACTGAGCAATGGAAAAATAATGGTGATCTAGGAGCTGCTCTCTCTCTCACTCTCTCTCTCTCTCTCTCTCTCTATATATATATATATATATATATAAATAACAATTTATATCATACTAAACTTACTTTAGAGCAAAATCTTTATACTTGCCCATTAATAAAATCTTAGAGTAGGAGCATATTTCAGCTAAATTGTTTGTAAAAAAAAGTAGTATTAAGGATGAACATATGGATTTTGGTGGCTGTATAACTTGTGGCACCCAAAGAGATATGGTGGCTAACAAGTTGGAGATTCTGAGAAAGATAGTGAAGAAGCACTTCAGGTCCTTGGTCTCTTCTGACCAATTTATGAAGACTTAAGACATACTTATGAAATTTGCAGATGATAAGAAATTGAAAAGAATACTATTGTATTTTATAGCAGAATGTTTTATGAAGATGAAATTTAATACAAGTAATTAGAATATAATTGAATATGAAGTCAAATTCTGGAGCAAAAGTTAACAATTTAGCAGGTAAAAACACTGTAGTTTTAGAAGACTATATTTACTGTAAGGTGGTAATGAGGAAAAGCCACATTGCCCAGGCTGGTATCAAACCTGCAGTGCTCCTGCTTTGGCCTCTAAAGTAGCCGAGATTACAGGAATAAGCCACTGTTTTCAGCAACATAATATCTTTTATGTGTTTGTTGGTACCTGCAATTCTGCAATTCTTTTTTTTTTTTTTTTTTAATTTCTTGGGGATTGAATTCTGGGCCTTGACACTGAGTTACACTCCAAGCCCTTTTTAAAGTTTTTAAAATTTTGAGTAACAGTTTTGTTAAATCACTAAGCTGTTCAGGCTGGGCTTGAACTTGAGATCTTTCTGCATCAGTCTCTCAAGAGTTCTGGAATTGTAGGCATGCCTACCACATCTACCTTGCAATTCTTTTTACTCAGGATAGATGTCAATTCTTGGAGGCCATATTGCCTTGCTTCTTTATAATTCTTCTTTTCTCTATAAATACATTCTGCATAAGTGATCTCACACAGTTTTAAGGTTTCAAAAGTTGTTTTCATGATGATCACTCTTCATTTACATCTTTTTCTTTGATTTTCTCCATGATGCCCAGATGTACTTGTGTCCCTGATATCTTCAGTTGAATGCCATGTCAGTCGTAATGCAGTTTCAGTTTTGAGCATATGGTATTTCCTCCTATCCATTTAGTTTTTCATATGCTACTTCTTGGTAATTAGCATCATTTGTTATTCAGTGGCTGAATTGAAAAACCTCAATACCACTTCACCTTATGTCCTGATGATCATCAAGCCTGTTAGCTCTACCTCCAAAATAATTCTTAATCATGACCCATTTGTCCATATCCATTGCTCCATCATGGTATAAAGCACCAACATCTCCCAGGATCTCAGAAGCCTTTTTACCTGACACCCTGATCCCATTTATACTCCCCCCAGGACATTCTTTAACACCAAAGTTATCTTTCAAAGCACACATCAGATTTTCTCATGTCCCTGTTTAACATCCTTTAATGGCTTTACATATTCAATAAAAACAGCATCTAATTTTATACCATGACATATGAGCCCCTTTCTTGTAAGGCCTGATAGAGTTTTTCTAGCCCTTTCTCTGATTATCTCACTTGTTCACTACACCCAAACCACACTGGCTTTCCTTCTATTCTTCAAACATCCCAAACACATTCCTGCTTTAGAAACTAGATTTTTTTTTTTACCCTTTGCTCAGATTTTCTACTCTTAAATTTTATTTATTTATTTATTTATTGGTACCAGGGATCGAACTCACAACCTTGCACCTGCCAGGCAGGCACTTATGCCACTGAGCTAAATCCCCGGCCCTCTACTCCTAAATTATAAATAATTATTTTCATCTTATCACTTCTTCTCAGCAAATTGTATCCCACTAAGGGATTCCCCATTACTGTCAGAACATCCTATTTGACTTTTTCCCAAGCAAACATCAATATATGACAATGACCTTGTTTATCTTTTTACTGATTTATCTCCTCCTCATGAAAGTATATGCAGGAGTGGGGTCTTATCTTTAACTGCTACTATTGCATTCCTAAAACCTAGAACATGGCATAGCACACAATCAATATTCACTGAATGACCTACTCTGTAGCTGTGATGAGAGATTTACAGTGTGGGTACTTTAATTTCAGGAAGACTGAGGTTAATCGCAAAAAATGACAGCAGATATGAGTACATTCAGCTTTAATGAGATGAGACTATAAAGAGAGCAGAAAAGCTTTGTGTTTGTTAATTATTAACGGAAAAGGCATCAGTAGTCGGATGGCAGCAAATAGAATAGAATATATGTGTCAGAGGAAGGCAGGCTGGGAAGGGAGACAGGTTGCACTCTCATTAATTTGAGTCCAGAACTTCCTTCCCAGTGAATTCAATAATTGAGAAAAATACTACACAGCAGAGTTTCTCAAACTCAGCACTACTGGCATTTTGGGTTCGATAATTCTTCGTGTGGGGGCTATTCACAGTATTGTAGGACATTTAGCAGCATCTTTGGCCTCTACCCACTAGATGCAGTAGCATGTTCACAGTTGTGTCAATCGAAAATATTTCTGGACATTGCCAAATGTCCCCAAAGGGGGAAAGAAACAAAACTGCCTTTCGTTAGGATTCACTACTGTAAAGAATTTTGTTTCACATTCACATTCATATCTAGCTAATACATAAAATTATTTGAAAGAAATTACCTTGTCATTACTATTGAAAAATCCTCTAAGAGGAAATACAAGAGAAAAAAAATATCAAATACAAAAATCTAGAGAGGTTTTGTGGAATTCTGGACAGAAAATGAGCTATGTACATAGAGATAACTGTTTTAAATCTCAGCCTTGGTGTTTACTTGCTGGGTGCCTTTAGGTGAGCTTCTTAATGGAGCTGAATATCAGTTTCCTCTTCTATACAATGGAGAATGCAATCCCTGTGTTTATTTTAGAGGTGTTGTAAAGTCTAAATAAAGTAATGCATGAAAATGGTGTGATTGAGTGTGGAAAAAATACTCTTCGAATGATGGCAGTATTTTTTCTAAGTAAGACTTTTTTCTTTTTATATGTCTCTCTGTCTATTTGTCCATCTATCTGTCTATATCTATCATCTATACAGTATAGAATGAATCTGTAGTGGAAAAAAACTCTCAAGGAACAGTTTTGTTATTTCTGTGCAAGTAGAATTTGACAGGAGTCAAGTATCAATTGAAGTACCATTTTCTGATT
Source organism: Dasyprocta punctata (assembly GCA_004363535.1). Lineage (NCBI taxonomy): Eukaryota > Metazoa > Chordata > Mammalia > Rodentia > Dasyproctidae > Dasyprocta > Dasyprocta punctata. Next base: position 100,575 of record RJWM01000755.1, read on the forward strand.
GCACACTGGACTACTTGATAATAAAAACCTTCTTAATTAGATGTGTATTTATGTTTGGCACGTGCTGTCACACACTCTACATCTGTTTTAATAATTTTGTTTTGTTGGGGTTCATCCTCCTGCCAGTAGTAGGTTGGGGTGTTCCTATGTAACCTTGGTTTTTGAAAAACATTAAAGATTAATAAAACAGAAAAGTCACCTTCTGAAATTTTTTCAAGCCAGAAGAAACTGTAGAGCTATCACTTTCACTTGTTGATTCCAGAAGAACTTATCTCAAATCGGTAATGAAACCTAAATCTTATCAGCACAGGTATGACATCCAACCTTTTCTCAAACTTAATACAAAACTTGCAGTATGTTTATAAAATGTCTGATTAAGAGTGAAGTCTCAAAGCAATCTTAGTATGGAAATGAGATACATCTTAATAGAAAATTTTCATTCTTACAAAGCTCTGAGTGTGGCCTCTGGCAATAAATCATGGGCATAATATTTGGATAGGGATTTGAATATGGCAGTAGATAAATGGAACAATAATTGAGACTTTGAAATCTTTAAATTTGGCTTTCAAAGGCTTTGTTTTTGAGTTACTCAAACCTGAATTGTATTTTTGATTTAGTAAGCTAATTTTTTTTTTTTTTTTTTTTTGTACCGGGGTTTGAACTCACAACCTCGCACCTGACAGTCAGGCACTTAAGCGACTGAGCTAAACTCCCAGTTTAGTAAGCTAATTTTTAATCAGATTTTTTTTTTTTTTTTTTTTTTTTGCGGCACTGGGGTTTGATCTCAACCTTGCGCCTGTCAGACAGGTGCTTAAGTCACTGCACCTGTCTCCCAGCCCCCTAATTTTTATTCTTTACTTCCCAATGAGAAATACCTCAGTCAAATAGAGAAATTTTCTCTCTTTCTGTGCATTTCTCTCTTGCTCCCCCTCCCTTCCTTCCTCCCTCCTTCTCTTGATGTCTCATTCTGGATTTTTTGTCTCATAATTTACCCTTTCTTAGAAAAATCAGCACTGAAATTCTAGATACAATATGTGTTGTCTTATAAGGCCCACATTTGTGTGTTTCTGTTAGCTCCCCGAAATCATCTCTGATTCACATTGATCATTTATTGCCCCCTCCACAGGTGTACTTCGATTTTCCCAGGGCACTGGTGCTAACGTCTGTCTTAGCACAGTCTTCAGTATGACAACTCTCTGCTTTCTTGCCTACTTCCCCACTAAACTGAAAGAAACATGCTAACTTCCAATCCTTTCTCCGAGAGTAAGATTATACTCAGACTCACATGCACTGCTACGTGTCACATATAAAAACAAAATCCCCAAACAGGACCCACTTTTGGTGAACACAAAGACATCCCTGTAGACAGACAGCCTGATTGTTTGCCCCAGGAAAGAAAGTTCTGTGGGTTTCTGTAATCCCTGGCTTTGGGCTCAGTCCCTTTCGGACTCTGTAGACCATATTTAGTGCTTCTAGAAGTGATCAGTTTTCCCCTATGACTGTGCCACTGAGTAACTTGGGAACCTATCACAATAAGATGCTAGTGTCCTTTGTGTGAAAATACTCTCTTCCTGAGCACTTGGATATAAGTAAAGGACCACTACTTCCTTCTCATAAGAGATTGAATATTAGGGATTGCCTTATCTATTGGTCATAGATGCTGTCCCCTTCCAAAATTTCCTGTGCATCACAAAAGGAAACCAGAATGACATTCCCTTAATACCTTATTGTTCCAAGTTAGATTTGATCACTGTGAAAATGAAATAAAACACCTCATGTGAAATGCCAAGCATAGTGCCTGGCATAGAGTAAATAGCTAATCATTTCAGTGCTTTTCTCTCTCTCAGCTATGAATACTGATGCAATGTTTATGACATACATACCAAATCTAATGAATTTATAACCTTGAGAAGGCCATCAGATATATTCATTAATCAACAGTGATCACTTTTTCTTGAGAGTATTAACTATAGTACTTGAAAAACCTTGAATTTAACTGGGATAAAAGTCAAAATGAAAAAGGAATAAAGAACAGTTAAGAGGACACATGTTTTGAAAAATTCATTTAATAAGAGTAATTGTCCACTGTGTGTGGCATCAAGATTAGGATCCTTTTTAAATTAACTAATAATGATTATACTGTCATTTTACCATGTTGTGCATATCTTCCTAGACCTTCTTGGACCTTGCAGTGCAATCTGATGAAATATTAATTAGAAGGAAATTGGTGTATCCTGGAAAACAAGGATAGGGAAGGAAATAGATATACCCACAATGCTCATAGTATATTTGCTGTCTTAAAGAATTTTTTATAGTTTGGTTTAATGTTTAATGGTATTTCCGAAGGAGGCAGACTTTGCTGGGACCAAAATCTTCCTAAGTAAGCTGTCTTACTTGGCTTTTAAAAAGAATTTTAAAAGCATTATTCAGTTAGTCTCTATTCCTATTCAAGAAATGATCATAAAAACAGTCCTATATGCAATATTTAGTACTCAGACCCATATATAGGCCAAGAGTATTTCAACTGCATGTCATTTTCCATGGCTCCTCCCAATTTGACTGCCAAGACCTTAGGTAAGTACTCTGAAGGCCCTTATGTAGTTCCTGAGCCAATTCTACAGAAAGTAAATCATACAGTTTCACATATTCAACCCCATCATAAATAACATGTGATACAGCCACTAACTTTAAACATGCCACATTTTCCTTCATTGCTAGCAAGGATAAATGGAAGGAACTCTTAGGTTACAGAACTCTTAATCACTGCAATGGCTAGATCCAGAGTATTAAGTATCTCTTGATACCCATGATATCCATTGATAATTTATGCCACTTGGATGCTCAGTAGAACAATGGAAGGGAACAGATTTTAGAAAGGGAATAGAGTTCAAATCCTGCCTCTGTCATTAAGTAACCTTGCGTAAGTATATTATCTAGTCTGCACATCAGCTTTCTTGTCTGAAATGGACATGCATGTGTGTGTGTACACATATGATTCAGCACAACTAAAGGGTAAATAAATTGATACGTGGATGAAGCTTGATCTTCAGTTATATTCTAGGCAAGACACTAGACCTGCTTTTAGGATATACATTTAGATCCTGGCTGAGAATGTTATGTCCTTCAAATTCTGGCTATTGACAAGCTATCTTGAAAAAAGTATAATATAAAATCAAGTTCTTTCTGCCTTTAGAAAAACCATCCTGATTATTTCCATTTCCTTATGGTTTCTCCTCCCTCCCTTCTTCCCCCACCTTGGTGTCCAGAAAAGTCCTAGCACATTTCAGGGCTAAGTTTTCTGATTATTGACAGAAACATACAGGAAATAGATGCTTCAACGTGGAGGAAGTTCAGACATGAAAAAAAAAATGGAAGGGCATTTTTCATATCCTAACCAAGCAGTTTCTTTCCTTATTTGTGTGAATAATAATGTCACATCTTATAATGATAGTAAACAGTTTATAACATATGGTCCTGTAAATAGTTACTGTTTATTAAGCCTTTGTTATGTACCAGACATTATGCTATGTATGTTTTACATGTACTCTGGCTTTTAATTGTCACAACTTTATGAGATAAGTACTGTCATATTTCCACTTGATAGCAGGTATAACTGATGCCAAGGAAGGCTAAGGAAGTTGCTCAGGGCCCAAGAGTTAACAAGTAGTGGAGATGAGATTTAAACCCAGGAAGTCTGAAGTCAAGCATGAGCTCTTTATCTCTGTGCTGGTTACCCCGGCGGCAGCATACAGTCAGGCCAGGCTTCATGAGAATTTTTAGACTAGTTCTAAGGCTTTGCTGCCTAAGCCTTAGGAATGTAAGAAGCAATTTATACAGTGCATTTTCCTTCGGAATGAAAGGACTCATTTCCTTGTCACAGTGCTGCAGTCACCTTTGTAGGAAAAAACCCCTGGTCATTACCAGGAGCATTAGTGGCAATCTCTGACAAGACACAGAGGTGTCTTTGTTCTGATAATGACAAAGATGGGCGTTTGGGTGAGGCTGACTGTGACACTGCCGAGTAACTTGCTTTCAGCATCCCAACGTCTTAGGGTCATTGTGAAACTTAAGTCATTTGAGGCCACACTTACTGTGGCAATTAGCACATAGTAATTCTCATTAAGCATCTGTTTTCTTCTATTGTCACCTTTGCCAAATCTTTTCATGTTTTTCAATTAAATATTAATGTCAGACACATTATGACACCATTTCAACATTCAAGAAACCCTTTTGTTCCTGAAAATGACATTTTAAAAGCCTCTGCTTCCAGTGTGAAAATGCAGTGTGCTGCTAACTTAAATAATCCCTTGCCGTTAGAGTGCTGCCTTTATACTCTCAACCAGGAGCATTAGTGTTGGCAGACTGAGCTATGAGAAAGCAAGGACTGCTATGCACATCCTGGAAGATGCTGAAATATGCCTCTTCCAGAAGCTAAATAGTTTTTTTTTTTTTATTCAACCATTTACAACATGCATAGCTTTGAAAATCCAGTCATAGCCACTTTTTAGGAGCTTGTAATGAAGGCACATGTTTGAGGAAGATAACTTTGTTATGTCAATTGCCACATTTATTACAAATTTTGAATTTTCTAATACCACTTCGATCTGGCACCTAGCACAGTATCTGGCACACAATCAGCAGTTAATAAGTGTGATTTTTAACAAGATACCCTTTGTAAAGACCAAATAACAACATATTATTTATAATTAATGTAGAGTATGTCCCAAGAACAAGAATTATTTCAACAAAAGTCTGTATAATATGACTTATTTAGGGATGAAAATGATAATGAGATATGTAAATTGCCAATGCGAGAAGAGTAACTTAATTAAAAGACTACCTAGATAAGCTTCTGGAGAGAATGCTAACTATTAACAAATGAATACATCTCTGCTGTTGCTTAAAATTAAACAAGCTACAGGAAATAATACAAAACAGTGTATCTCTGTAAGTTTCCTCTTCAGCTTCCCCAATCTAGAATCTCTCGAAGTAAATTCAGTCCAGAATGAATTTGGTGTAAGCCAATTTTTATGATTCTCTTAAAAAGTCCTCTATATTTGTTAAAAAAAAAATCTATCAAGGTACATATGGCATGACGAAAAGTGGGGTGGGGGAGAGAATATTGTATCATTTTGTTTATGTTTAGATGGGGAAAATCTGTTCTGATAATATCACAAAGATGTCATGCATTTAGTAGCCTGTGGAAAAACTACTATATATTTAAAGGTGAATTATTGATTTTTCCTTGCGCAATAAAATATTTGATACACTAGACAGCAGAACTAGCTGTCAGTTTCCATGTCTTTCATTAACAGCATTTGAGATGAAATCATACTGAATAGGACTCCTCTGCATTGTACCTCTTTCCTGTTCAATTAGGTCCTCAGCAGTACTTATGAAGTTCTTAAAAGAAGTAGTAGAAATAGTCTCCTCATTTAAATTTAGGGTCTCTTGGAAGCCTAATGGGCCCTTGGTGGACTCTTCACAGAGATAGCAACAGAGCATGGGTGGATACCAACTGCATAAAACCCACTTTCGATGTAATTAGAAGGTAATTGGACAAATCTAAGCCAATAACATTTAAAAAATTTAACAACAATCTAATTAGAATTAGTTTAAAGATATGTCTAAACTCTGAAATTTTCTAATCATATTTTTGAAAGAAATTAAACATATTATGTCTCCTGGAAGATGGAGTTGCACCCTCAGTGGGAGTGAAGAAAAATGTGTATCATAGACCACTGATGGTGCACCTATGGCATAGGTGCTATTTGCTGTTTGCATCCTTCAGAGCTTGAAAAGGTTTGTCATCACTGCCCTAGGCTATCCAATCCTCAGCAAGGCCTAAAACCACTAAAATGCTCTGCTATTTTTATAACTCAGTTTGCACTAGGGTTGCTAAACTCCCCACCCCAACTGCCCAATTAGCACATCATAGCAAGTGGGTTGTGACTTATAAAAGTAGAGTTAGAAATGGGTGAGCTGATGGCAAAGGGATGAGGTAAGCTGAGTGCTTAGTTTAAGGGATGTCTGAAAACAGGCCTTGGCCTATGCTTCTGTTAGTGCCTTTAAAATAATCTGTAACATTTCCAAGAGTTCTTTGTCACTAATTCTTTTGTCACTGTTACTATAGGTTTGGCTTATACTCTGCTCATTTCAGTCCACATATAGTGCCCTTTGTGTTGAATTATATATTTCTTAATACCTCAACTTTCCTGATATAATTATAACTTTAGAGTATGGATCTTCCTCTCATTTTTTCTGTGGTAGATATTCTCTATTTTGTCCTTTTTATGTGGGGATACTACTCACTGGCAATGGCACATATGAATTGAAAGAGTGAAGAATTCCAAGTACTGTACAGGGATGTTCAGAATACCAGTTAGTAGATGTTGTGCATCATAAAATGTTTAGACAATTTCACAAGCAGATAAAAATATTTACATGGGATGGAGCAAATGAAGTAGCTAAATCTTGCACTCATCTTGACAGGGGATGATACTGAGAAGATAAGATTTTTTTTTTGACACAGAAGGTAAATATCTATATATAGCATGTAGTTTAAGCCTTTTTGGATGGCTTTTAATGTATTTCATGCTATAGTGATGCTGGTGGGCACTAGAAATGGAAACAAGCCCTAAGAACTACTGGCCACATTGACTTTGAATTTGCAATCTTATGTTCAAACCATAGAAAAATTACACATACCAGCAGGGCAATAGTAATAATATGAGTATTACTGGCTAGATTTACTTAACTGAAAGAGGATCTTTAAGCTTTAAGGTTTTTTTTTTTTTTGGTGATTTTTTTTTTTTTTTTTTGTATCCTTTACTTCCACTGGAACCAAGAATACTAGTGGAGCCACAGTTAGTACTTATTTTTTAAATGACAATTTTAGTCATTCCAACAGAGTATCAGGAAATAAAATGAACTCTAGTTTTGAAAAATATCTGTGCAATTTGACCTCTTGCTTTTCCTTATGCTATAACATCGTGATCATTCTATGAAGGAGGCTTAAATAGTGTGTGATTAAGAAAAGAATAAGCTCAGATTTCCATTTCTCCCTTACTTCCTCCATATGAGCACCAAGTTAACACAAGGAATGTAAACATTATGTACTACAAACATGTACTAATAAAAATAAAAGTTAGAAAATGAACACTTCTCACAGCTGTAGTTTGCTGCTGTACGTCAATACCATTCATCCCCTCCCCCTCCACGGCAGCCACCCTGAGCCACACCACTGTGTATTACCTGGCAGTCACAATCATCCCCCTGCTGCCTCACATTTATTCCTGTTTCATTATTAGTCACGCTTGAATATTGTCCATAATTCGACAGTTTACGTTTACATGACATTCTTTAAAGAGAGGATAAGAAGAACGGGACAAAGAATGAAGCTAAGGCTATGAGACAAAAACCCAACAAAACGATGCTGGTTTTTTAATACATTTAGCTCCCTTTCCAATATAGTACTAATTAGCTCTGTCTCCACCTCTCGGGTATTTTTAGGTATTCAGACTTTGACTATGCTATGGATGGCATGTCTGTTCTAGATTAAAATTCTGAAATACAGAGCTGTATTTTTTAGCTTTTGATTAATAAGTGCTATATATACTAAAGATTGTGTGTGTCTAGTAACAGAACTACCAAATGTTGTCTACAAAATGAAAGTAAGATAGTATTTCCAAATAAACTATGTGCATGATTTTACCTAGGTCACTTCAAGGCTATTGCTAAGGGGAGAAAAAAACTTTTAATTGCTAGTTATTGTAAATGTTACACAGCCTAATACCTCACAGTATGAAGAGTAAATTAGAACAACTTTTCTTTGATGAAGATTAAACTTTTTCATCTTTCCTAAATTCCTGGGGATTTCTCCCCACTGATTCTATGTGTCTTAGGCTTTTCAATTAAATCTCCTGGGGAGTGGTTGCAAGCATGCCCACTGATAAGGAATATCAGAGTCTGTAAGAGTTAAACTCTTTCCTTAGCTGTTTGTCTTGGTTATTCCTGTGTATGCCAGATATCTCAGTGATGGTATCTAATCTGCAAAAACTGCTAAAAGCCAAGTGTTGGTTATATTACCCTGACATCAAAATTGAACTAATGATAAATTTAGTTTAGGAAGAGAAAGAGTTTGTAAAAAGTCAGGAAGTCAACAACAGTCAACCTTGATAACTCTCTTGTTTTTCCTGGGATAATTTATTTTGACATTTAGGAGTATGCACAAGGAATTTAAACCCAAGTGAACAGGCTATCATAGAATGGTGTGACAAATATAAGCTTCTGCCTTCCAATTTTCCATCAGCTTTGCCTCCAACTCACCTTGATCCCTCCCACTGAGTGTTTTGAATGCTTTAGTGTGCCGCCACAGGGACCATGCTGAAATCACAACTGTTTCCATCTGTCCCTGGGCTGGAACAGTCAATTAAAATCAGCTTAGAAAAAACTCTGAGAAGGGTTGTATTTTTTTTCTACAAAATTTATCTGGTGGGACTAAGGGAAAAGTTTTCAATTTTAAACAGTATACATGCTTGAATGATAGATCAAAACAGCCATGTGGGAAACTGGTAGCATGGAAGGTTAGGGCAGAAATAACAATAATATTTTAAATTCAAGTATTAATTCTGATTGAAAAACACAGGGCAGAGAAGGGAATCCCTAGCTGCCAAGAATGATGTAAAAGATGAATCCATTTAAGACATCTGTATTTCCTAAAACTCAAACTTGCCTTAAGCAAGAGAATATTTGTGAAATATTACATATGGGAAGGCAAACAGATCAGTAATTTTAGTTTAAATATACTGTACATGTTTAATTAGTTTTCAAATAAGAATCAGTGCAAGAGACTGCAGCTTGGAAGGCAAAAAAACCATTTTTTTTTTAAAAACTGAGAGTTTGAAAATAAGCTCAATTCAGATTTGACAAACATTTAAAGTCCCCCAGCCTCAGTGATAAATTGGGTATCCTAAACTATAAAACGGTGTGTGACTTTGGGTCCTTCTTATCACTCATAAGTATAAAAAATGTTTCCTAACCTGATTTGCAAGCTTTTATTTACGATAAGCTTTACCTACTATAATTACTTTAAAAATAGAACATAGAAGAAATTAAGTATCCAGACATCCATCCATGAAAGCCTGGCTATTAGTATTTACAAAAGAATTAGGCTTTGGAAATTGAATGGCTGTAGAAGGAGCACATCTCAGTGTGATTATGCTGAAGATCTCTGCTAGAGAAATTATCTCATATGTTAACTCTAGAAAATCTGCAGTAATTCAGGATACTGTTTGGTTTCTCCAACCACGTTGTTTTATTCACTGCTGGGAGTTGAAACCAGGGCCTTTACAATGAACCATATCCCCAGCCCTTCATTTTTTATTTGAGACAAGATCTTGCTAAGTCACTAAATTGCCAGTGCTGGGCTAAAACTTGTAATCCTCCTGTGTGAGCCTCCCAGAGTGCTGAGATTACAGGTGTGCACCATCACCATACGGCATTTTCTGCTTCAGATGATTTAATATGTATATGCACAGGACATTAGCATTCTTCCAAATGTGTATTAGCCCTGAGTTCAAGATTGACTGATACAAATTTTTGTTAATTTAAGGGGTATGCAACCTACATAGCTATAACTTGAAATTCTTGAATATTAATGGGAAATTAGAAAGCATAATTTAAAAATGCACCTGCATTTTCATTGACATGTACTTTAGCAGATTATAAAAATTATCATAGTTCTTTGCAGCTCTTCTTATCAAGAGATAGAGTCTGTTTCTCCATCCCTTGAAGTGAGCCTGTGGTTTTGTTTGGCAATGGGCTGTGAGAGAGCATGGGCAGGTTCCCAGCCTGGGCACTCTTGTTCACCTGATGCTTCACTTCCTTTTCACTCTCTTCAAACCCTGAGTTGTCACGTGAACAAGCACAGTTTAGCCTGTTGAACCACGAGAGCTACAATACTGTCTTCACTGACCCTATCCTGGCACCCAGCAGCCTCAAGGATTAGAGCTGCCAAACAGACCAGCAGCTGACCTGAGATGCATGAGCAAACCCAGCTAAGCCCAGTTGAACCATTTAATGGAGGCAAACCAGGAGTGTTACCAAGACTCACAGATTAAACAGATAATGTTGTTAAAGTCATTAAATTGTGGACTCGTTTCCTGTCATATGAGAAGTAGTTAGTACATGTTCACATATAAATATGGCAAAGCTATCATTACCATAATGCAATGGGAATTAGAATGTTTACTCTTTCGGATACCTGAAGAGTAGACGATAAAATATAGAATAGGAGAAATATAAGGCAGAATTCACCCACCAGTGAATGTGCTAATGAGAAATTTTTAACTGCCAGGCTCACTATATAATTGAAAACATCTTCGTTTAGGCATTGATTAACCTGCCATATGCACATCCTCTGAAGCATGGGGGCCCAGAATCATTCATCATTCCAACCTGATTGCAATTAGAGTTAGGAAGTCAGATTGGCACACTTTATTCTCTGGGTATGCAGTAATAGACATCTAGAGAGAAAGTAAGAATATGCATGAACAGCTGAAGACAAAAATACTGCACTTCTGTTTTCTCTCTCAGGAACTGTTCTGAAACACCAAGGGATGGTTTTTTTCTTGTACTGATGAGAAGTTATACACTTAGGAAGTACTTAGCAAACATGCTCTCCAGTGAAGCTTTTATAGTGTATATGAGAAAAGAACTGTTCTTCTCCTCATTCAGCCAATGCCCTCTGGTGTACTATTTGTGCTGAAGCACCATTCTAGGCACTGAGAAGATCATGATGAACAAGTGAAAACAGTGCTTTCATGAATCTTATATTCCAGTCTGAGGAGCTAACCATAACAAAGAAAATCAAAGCAAAATAAATAGACAATGTGGAGGACCATCTTAATAACTCTCCTTGAAGGAAACAATTGTCTCCATTTTGGCTAAACCTGGTGCTATCCCTTGGTGTATTGGTATGTACAGAGCTGGCTAGGACATTTCCTTATCCTCACAGTTGGCTCTAGGCAATGTAAAAGGTCTAGCAGGTGCTGATGTGCAGTGTTGGAAGCAATGTGACAGGTCAGTGATGCCCCACCTACAGTTCCTAAGTAACATGTGTGAGCTAGGCCCAGTGAAGCCATGCTGTCTGTAGGCTGAGAATGAGTCTCAAAAAAAGAGGCTGTGATTCCTCAGAGCACGAATTACACATCAAAACTGAAGCACCAGCCCCAAAACACTAGATACTGCCCCAATCTGTGATATTCAGATTATTATTTCTGCATCTCTCTCTCTGTATGTTGCCGAGGTGATTTCAGGTCTTCTGCCTAACTCAGCTCACAGAACTCACATACTTCCTGCCACTCTCACAGTCACTCATCCCTGAGCCACTCCCCTCTTCATGAATTAATAAAATCCATGTTTGGTCCTGGGTCAAGGTCTTTGTTCCAGTTAGCCATCATTCTAGCTGGACATAGGACCCCCTTGACTCCCTATAATTACAAGTATGCCTTAGTGCCTTTATACTGGGAAGTGGTAGATTGGAATTAACTTACTAAAATTCCAATGACTTTTCCATTATAAATGTGGATTCTTCTGGACTGAGACAAGGTCCAGAAGGGCTTTCCATAGACAACAATATATCAAGTAGTGATAACAGCTACTCAGGATATTGGACAAAATGAATAAATGCAAGAAAATTGAAACAAGGTGCTAGGAACTGAATTGTGTTCACTCAAATTCATACATTAAAGATTTATATGAATACCAGTATGACTGTTTTTGGAAGATAAATCCTCTGGGAGGTAAATAAGTCTAAACAAGGCAATCAGAACTGATGTCATAATCTGATAGGATGGGTGTCCTTTCAGAAGAGGACAGCTCTCTCTCTCTCTCTTTCTCTCTCTCTCTCTCTCTCTCTCTCTCTCTCTCTCTTTCCCTTTCCTCCCTCCTTTCCCTCCCTCCTTTCTCTCTTTTTCTTTTGGGTGTATTTTTATTCCAATCAGTTCACTAAGAATAGGCCACATAAGGATATAACAAGAAGATGACCATCTACAAATCAGGAAGAAAGTCATCCTCAGAAATCAGACTGGGTAGAACCTTGATTTTAGAGTTGTAGCCTTTGGAACTGAGACAATATAATTCTTTTGTTTATACCACCCCAGTGTGGGTATTTCATTATGGCAGCACAAGAAGACTAACTCCAAAGGAAATCTCACATGATGTTTAAAAGAATCTTTAGAAAACTTGTCCTATTTTCTTCCAAGTTAGACACAAAAAAAATATTCAAGCCTGACAAGTCCTCTTACAATAAATTTCAAAGTTTTCAATTGTCTTTTCTTCTCTTTTCCACCCCCTATTCTCTGGGTATAGAATTAAAGAATCTGAGGAGAAGGAAAACTTCTCCTAATTTCTTCTCACACATTTACTGTACAGGTTCTGTGCCTGTAGAGTGATCCAAGTATTTCCAACTCATAAACACATTCTCAATTCCTTTCTCTAGTTGTACCTGCTTCTTTTAGCATTGCTTCCCAGCCCTTTCCCTTCCCATCTCCAGTGGGACCATACTGTGATCTAAAGGCTAACAATATGACAGCTGTGCTATCTAACTGAGAAGACTTTCAAGTTATTTAAACTATATAAACCTTGATTTCCTTATCTGAAAATTGGAGAAAAATACCTCCTAGGCTGCTATAAGGATTTTAAAAAACACAAATGAAGGTCCTTTTTTTTGGCAAAGTAATATTTTATTTTTTACCTTCTTTCTTTCTCATCTTAGTTCTGGTCTCTCATACTTCTATAGCTACTTACTATACAAGCAAAAGATACTAAGCTTCCTCATGGTGATTTTACAATCCTGGAATAAACCATGTATCTGTTCCCCATTTCTTAATTCCTCTTTATGGTTAATGTTTCTGGCTTTAGTTTTCCTGTCTCACTTCACTCTTCTAGATGTGTGATAGTCAGTCTTGATTTGTCAGCTTAATTGATGTGAGAGACACCTAGGTAATTAGTAAGACTCACTTCTGGGTGTTTCTGGTAGGTCATAGGGCATGACCTTAGGTACTACATCTGACTTGTTCCTCTCTGGGCATGTTCTCCTGTTCTCTGCTTCCATGATGCCATGAGTTGAATGGCTTATCCCCACCATGACTTTGTGCCATTATGTTTTAGCCTTGGAGCCAGGTGACAATGGACCAAAATTCTGAAACTAAAAGCCAAAATAAACCTCTCCTCTTTTAAGTTGTGTGGGTCAGGTATTTTGTCCTAGTAATGGAAATCTGAGCAATAAAAGATGTTTCTTTGATTGCTTAATCCTACCTTCTATTATACATTTTCATGGAATTACATACCTATTATATACATGTAACATAATTGAATCTCTACATGCATAATTATTTTGGGTCTTTCTCCCAACATGTAGAAGTGTATGAGGTCTGAAATTATGTATTTTTTAATATTTAAGATATGCCATAATGATTAAATACATAAAAGTTTCAAATGGTATAGAATAAATTTTAAGCCTTTATTTTAATCATTTTCCCTTATTACTATAATTTTGTTTTTAATAGTTTTAATATACCCTAAATTTTAGAAATTTACTTAACTTTGTATCATAATATTTAAAAATTTGTTAGGGGTTTAGATAAGTAACTTTAAGGTTTCTTCTACCTCTAACATTTCATGAATCTTTCTACTTTCCATGCTTATGAACCACCCCACTTCATCTATTTGTTTCAGGAATTTCCATTACTTAACTTTTGATAGTAATCCATTTTTCTTCCAATAGCTGCAAGAAAGTGTTTCTTAACTAGAAAACATACTAAACCTTTTCTAAGTAGCATAGAGGACAAAGCAAAAAGGCCAGTGCTAATTTGCCAATACAGTTTCAGATAAAAACCTCAGCCAGCTGGCTTGTTTGACCTAATTCATGCTTCATTTCTAGGGATGGTATGTACCTTTTTTGAGATATAAAATACCCTATATGCTTGGCCACTTTTGAGTATAGGTGTGTCATCAAAGTCTAAAATTCAGAGTTATTGCAAACTCCCCTCCACTTATCCCTTCTAACAATAAGGCTGTCATTTTAGAAACCCACTTCATGTTCCAGGACATAAAATTGCAGGGTATGAAGTACAGTATAAAAGTTTTCTGAAGAGAACATGGATATAGGAATAACTGCAGTGCAAGTTCATTGATGCTGAGACACAAATGGGGGCAAAAGCCAGTGGCACTGCCTGAACTTTGTTCAAATGGCTGCAGAGATAGGCCTTCATGCTTTCCCTGAGAGCCTTCCCTTTACACTTGATCTGAAAGCTCTCTCACCATAACAATACCATACTAAGTCCCAAATGCCATCTCTGAAAGGGAACAGCCTCAGAGGTCCCTTTAAGGTTGTAATTAGGTTGTTTCCATTATGAAAAGGCTGGGGGAAAGGGGTGTGAGTTAACTCACTTCTCAGATAAAATTACCTTTTAAGAGTCTTCTGGCAGCCTAGAGTGCTACACTATTAAACAGCATGTCACCCTTGATGCAATGATTTAATGCTCTGGTACACTTCCATGTAAGGAGAGTGCAGTGGAAAATCTTTCTCCTTTCACTGGCCATTGATCTTTTATGCTCACTCCCTGGCACCTCATCTCATTTAGAAGGATCACAGAGTAACATTTAATCCAGTAAGGAGATAGGAAAACAGAAAGGAGAACTGGAGTCTCAGGAGTGTCACTTTTTAAGCCACAGGCTTCTCAGTACTACTCGCATTTATTTTTCCTCTTATTTTGTTAGGAGTAGAAAAGATAATCATACAGACTGCAATGTGGGCCCATGAGTTCCTGGAAATGAGAGTCCCAAAGGATAAAAACTAACAACATTTTTAACGTACTGTCAAACATCAGCCTGAACACTTTGTTGTTCAATACATATCAGATAAGTATTTTTCAGTTGTTTTGCAGATGAGGAAATAAAGTCTCCAAAAGGTGTATCAGTATGCTGAAGTTCACACATGGGGATCAACCTCAAAGCCATCCTCAAACTGAGACTTAAATCTATGTGTTATCTTCTACTCCATGCTTTAATAACTGGAGAAAAAAGTCTGATGTCATGAAATTTTTCTACATGATCTTACTGGAACTGTACAGAAAAAAAAATTGCTCTAGGGAACTTTTAACTCTGGCCAGCTGTTTCATTAAACTATAATTATATCTTAGAGAGACAGAGAATAATCAAAGCCAATGTGGATAGTTAAGACTAATTGTTCTTCTAATTATTCATTAATTCAATAAATATTTGTCACTCTTTTTCTGCTGGAGTTCACAATCTGGTGAGAAAGGTGAGGTTAGAGAAATATATTTATAGTGCAAAAAACTATAATGGGTTTATCCACTTAATTGCTTACAGAAGCAGAGATTTCTTTGCTTATTAAAAAGAGAGAAAATGCTGCAATAGAAACATATAAGGGCTTTTGGGGGGTCACATAGAGGAGAATACATTATTTCTGGAGAAGTCATAATATTTAAAAAAATATCCTAGATGATGAAATAAGTATCTGTTAATAAGTTCAAGCTGAAGAACATAACAGAAAATTAGAACAGTAAGACTAAAGGCACAAAGCCAAAGGAGGGTAGGAGCATGAATTGAGTGTGAACTAATAGAAAGTCACTACAGTCTTTTCTGAATTAATAGCAGATTTAATTCAGACTGATTTAGACATATTTGGAAACCATGTAGTACATACAGTACAGAGTATCAAGTTCTCTCTAGATTTCCAAAAACTTTGATGATGCTTTTCATTATGATTTAGTCAATTTATGATTGATTTATAGAACAGACTGTTTCTAACAGTAAAATAACACAGTTAGTAGACTTTTGGGGGTGGTATGTATAAGAAAGTTGAATAAAATAAATGAAAAAGATTGAGGTGGCATTATGGGAAAACGGTTTAGTGTGATTTTGGAAAATTTAATCATTGATTGATGATCTTTACAAGAGACTAGAAGTAAAGATGAGTTCCAGTGAAAGCATACTCATAGGTCTAAATTCACTATTACTCTAAAATTAGCTCTATGGTTAGTTAGCATTACTCGGCTAAGTTTTGGAGCTTTATTAAAATCTATTGTGTGCAATTTTTATTAACATATGCAGTAAACATGTAGCAGAAGTCAAAAACAAATACATAATATATTGCAAGACAAAAATGAACTTTGCCATGAATTATACTGCAAAGAAGTAGGAACTGAAGTGGGAAAAGTGTACTCTTCTGTTGAGAGGTCTAAAGCAAAAAACTGTGAAGAGTGTGGCATCTTATGTAGAAACTGATATACATCTATGATAAAGAATTTGAAATTAATCATATAATTTGTCCTTGATTCATGAATCATTATCAGCCTGAGTGAAAGAAAATCTTCGTTAAAAACTTTTATCATTGGTAACAAATGAAACTTTGCACTGAGCTACACCCCAATCCCTTTTTCATTTTGAGACAGGGTTTTGCTAACTCGCTAAATTGTCCAGGCTGGGCATGAATTTACAATCCTCTTGTCTCAGCCTCCCAGAGTGCTGGGATTATAGCTGTGTGCTGTAACACCAGGCTGAAAACAAGACATTTTCAAAAAGAGACTCACTTCTCTGAGACTGTGATAATGGAAGAACGCAGAGTGTATAAATTCTGGTAAAATCTATCTTGAGAGGAAACCATAGGTGGGAGAAAGGATTTCAGTGTTGGGGATGGCAGATGCTGAACTGAATCACTTTGGGAAACCTCCAAATCTAGAAAACTGAATCTTACAAAACTAAAATCAGAATTCTTTGATGAGATAAAAGGGTCAGAAAACCTGAGTTTATAGATTAGAGACACTGGGATCCAAAAACTGGAATGTCATCCTAGCTGATGTGTAGTCTGGCCTTCATTTGGCATAAATTACAATGAATTCAATTAATTAAAAGACCTAATACATGTTTATCAATCTCTCTATAGTACAATGTAAGCACCAATTGCCCCTATTACATTAATTTAGGAATTGGGTAAAGGAAACAAACACACAAACATACAAATGCCATTCAAGATTTCCAGTCAAATTTGAAACAATCCAACTTCTATTAATTTATGTTATAAGTCAGTTAAAAATAGTATAATTCCTTTTTCCTTATATACATATTATGAGGAAAACACAGGGAAGGTGGAACAAAAATATACACAGCTTAATTTTGAAAGCTTTGAGCTATACTTAAATTTCAGTTGGGAATGGCTCTTTAAAAGGTAATATGATAATTTAACAAGTAAATTTCTCCTAAATCAAACTGGAAAGAAATAGGATTGATGCTAATGGAACTAAGAAGAGAACTAAGTAGACTTTGAAAGCAGAGACTGCCATCCCAAGCACAAAAAGACACGGAAAACCAATCTAAGGTAATTCAGTTCATCACAAAAACACATTGTCCAATTGGAGGTACTATGAATAATACCTTAAAGTCTGTCACAATAGATGGGAACGGTCTCTCTTTTATTCTGAGGCAATCTCTTTGTGGAACTTTATTTGTGTAGCTAACAATCTGAATGAGGGAGCGCTTGTGAAGACTTGTGCACTGTTATTGTTGCCAGGGAAACTGGATCTTAATTTCTCGTGACTGAATGCCAAAGAAAACAGACTGAAGAGAGGAGGAAAAAACTTGGTGACACTGAATTTGTTGGAAACATTTTGGTGTTAGAGAGTCCCTTTGCAAGCTCACATTTTAAAGCAGGACTGTAAAAACACTTCTCTCTCTTTACCCATGGGTTTAAATGTACTACCAAATGCCAGTTTGATTTTTAGTGGATGAAGCGATATGATGATTATCATTCAAATAAGTTTTAGAATCAAAACTGAAAAATATTAATCAGGAATGAAGTACTTGTTCAGTTCCAATGGAAATAAAACACAATCATCCTGCTGACAGTTCAAGCCAGCTTATAGGGAAAAGCCTACTGTTTCAATTTACAGGGTTCTTGCCCAGACCAGCGAGCTCTATGTGCATCGTGTGGTATTATTGTTCGTGGCTAACAAAACAGTGATCCTTTAACTGAAATACAAAAGAGAAGAAAGAGGACTGTCTGGATTGAAAAAAAAGAAAGAAAAAAAAAAAACAGGAGAAAAGAAACACCTTACATCATCATCATGCTAAAAAAAATCTACACTGATGTATTTAGAATCTGTCTACTTAAATTTGAGAATTTCTTCAGTTATATTTTCCCTCAATGTTATATTTTAGATATATTTATAGAAGATTTTTTTTGGTCTCCAGATAAAAATAAATTTTTAAACTGTAAATGTATAAAAATCTTATAGAACTAATTAAAAGGAATAAGAATAAAGAGAAAGAAAATAGAGAAAAATACTCAGAAGAATATACACATTACCTATTTTTAAAGTGACATTTTTCCTAGCAGTATGTGGAATCCTTGGGAGATTTATTTATTTGTGACCAAACTTAATATTAGCATTTAAGTATTGGTAAATGCCTTTAGTTTTTCTTCACCCAAATTATAGAAGTATGTTCTTTCAGGGCTTTTGTTCTTTCCCTGCTCATACAAAGGAATTTAACCTCCTTAAAACTTAAATACATTATCTTTGATTATTGTTACTTTCTGTATTCTGTTAGCCTGGGTGACACTCCCATGGAATCTTCAGGAAAACAAAGGGACCCAGTCCTTTTTGTACTTGGAGGAACTGCAGCCAGTAGATAGGCAATCTAAATGAAATCAGCTGGGTCTCCTGGCAGAGAGCCACAAAAGACAATGGGACAATAGCGTCTAAACTGTGTCCCTTCCAAGAAATGTTCCTCCGAGAAACACTCAAAGATATATGAAATGTATCTTTCAGAGATTGTTTTGTGTAAGGCAAAAAAATCTCCTGAAAAGATCAGTGAATAAAGGAAAACTGGGCACTTAAAAATCCAATTTCTTCTCATTACTCCAATAGAATGCAAATCAGTGAAAACAGGCATGAGGACTTCAGAACTGCTGAATTATGTATTCATTCTTTATACTATTAAAAATAAACATCTTCCAAAAATGTAAAATTTAATGCTCTTTTAAACTCATAAGAATGGAAAATTTTACAGTATTGTTAAATATAAATCCCACCCCCTTCATTCTGTCCAAGAGAATAAGATAAAACATAAATTGACTTACCTGGAAAAATCAGAACTAAAAGGATTTGATTCCTGGCCTTTATGACATTAGCAAACAATACTCCTCTGTACTTGGCTCCCTAACTTCAATGTCTTCAACTGTCTGGAGACAGTGCAAGAGGGTGTGCAAAACACTCGACAGAATATGCTTTTATAGGGTCTGCTTTGTGGATATATAATTCATTTGAAAAGCCACTAAAATAATTTTCTGTATAGGCCTGACAATTATGATATCATTATTCACAGCACACTTTTTAAAGATTAAAATATATTAAGACTTTCTAGTGAAATAGGGCTACATTCACAAGCACATGGATTAGAAGGAAGAAAATAACAATTGCTTAGTGCCTTCCTAGGTGCTCAATAGCTAAAAAAAAAATTCCCATCTTGTGAAGTAGCTATTAGCAGTATTATTCTGTATACAAGAAAACAAAGAATCAGAAAGTTTGGCTAGACAGGAATCCCATTGGACCAGATGGAACTGAAACCAGAGATGTTTGGTTCCTAAGTCTTTATTTTCACTATGCTAAAAATATAGCTTTGTAAATTTCAGTATGCACTGATGCATTTTTCTTACTGAGCCTAAAAAAGCAGGTTATACTAGAATGATGTTAACCGAGTCTCTTCCTTGGCTTTCTAACTTCCAAACCACCATTACAACATCAATAGAAATAAAAGTTATGTTTTACAAGTAATTATGTAATTTTTGGAATTCTATTAATTTATATCTATTGTACTTTTTTATTCCTGTGAAATTTGCAAGGGAGATGATGATAATTAGTATAGGCAACATACCTACTGTTGCCTGTCTTCTGATCAAAAAGAGCCCGTCTGTCAGAATATGTGTGTGGTAGGTAAAGATCTTTTTAGTTGTTTTATTTATCTTCTCTTTGGACTAAATTCTTAGCATTTAGAAAATACTGAGATACATACCAGCATCTTACGCTTGTGATCACCTTTCATGTTGGCATCAATGTTGAATGGAATATTTGAGAAACTTGAATAATGATGAAAAGAGAAAAGGACTTTATACATCTAGGATTTTCAAATTAAAACTAACAATAGTATTATTTCTCCTAGTTTAGAGAAGTGATCTCTTAGAATAGCGTGCAGATTTCAAAAAAGGAGAGCAATTTACCTAGCAAAATGTGCAGCAGGAACATCTAAGAAAAAGACTACATGGTTATATTTACTTGGCTATGTGAAATATGAGGACAATCTGCACTTGACTGCACCATCACTCCACTAATCTTCCTGTCAACAATGCCTTCTTCTAGTTCTCTCTGCCTCTGGTGCAGGTATAGCCTTCTCAAAGAGGGATACAGCTTAAGGATACACTCTTGATTAAGGATCACTCTCCATGAGAGAAGGGACCGGCTTTCAGTTAGAGAGTCAAAAGTACATAGGCTTGTCATGCCTTTATGGCACAAAATACAGTGTCTTTCAATATTAGAAAAGACTTTCTTAATTGACCTTCTGTCTAAAATTAAACAAAATGCCAGCCATTTTATAAAAACAGACAAGTAACCTTTGATGACCCAAATGATGTTTAAAATATTTCACTTGTTGGTGCAGAAAAACATGACAAATTTATGAAGTATTCCAATATTTTTCAGTCTCTGTGTCTCCCTCTCCCCCATCTTTTTCTTACTCTTTCTCCATCGGGGATTGAAACCAAGGCCTTGAACATGCAAGCACTCTACCACTGAGCTGCTTCTTTATCACTATTATTTTTTCTTTTATTTATTTTGAGATAGGCTCTTGCTAAGGTGCCTAGTTTGAGTTGGAACTTGAGATCCTCTTGCCTCAGCCTCCTAAGTGGGATTACAGGAGTGTGCCACCATAGTTGACATTTTGGCTGGTTTTGTGAATAAAAATACCATCTCTACTATAATGAGGATATCATTTATAGCTGGGATATTACTGTGACTTTCTCAAGGCATAACTTTGAAGACAATAGTCTATTTCTTGAAGCACTGGTTCAGAATAATCTTAAGGGTGCCATATGACTTGACAGCCATTAATCCTGGTCACAGTAGACAGTTCTAACTCCATTTGGATTCTGGAAATTTGATTCAATCCCATTATTTTAAGAACAATGTTTAACGTTAACCTGGTAAAATAAGCCATTTAGTTTACCATCCAGGCCTAAAATAAGACTTTGGGAGAACTAAACTATGTCTCTATATACATAGCAATAAAACATGGTATTCAATTGTCTTCCATCATAGCTGACTTCAAAATCAAACAGGTGCAATGAAATATGTTGATATATTTCATATAATGGTATATGTCATGCTATATATACTCCTGTTAAAAGACAACAAGAAAGGACCTTAGAGACAAACTCTATTTATCTTGTTCTGCTTTTCTTTTTAAAATGATTTTACATATATGGTTCAAAAATGAGGCTTTAATATAGCTTTGAGTACATAGAGATCAAACTTATTTTCCCTAGTGAGTCAAATACTGGCCTCATTGGCAATATTCCACTGTCTCTTTGAGAAATGGGATCACTATCAAGCCATCTACTATCATTTCCTAGCAGTGTTCTACAGTACATACTGGGGAGAGTTGGAGCAACCACAGAGAAAGGAAAACAAGAACAGAATGGAAGCTCGTATTTTTTTCCTATGGGCCATATGTTGGCTTTCAATCAATCCAAGTAATCTACAGTGGGTAAATATAAATATTACCACTAATATTATAAAGGAAGAAAGACTGAAAGATAATGACACATAACATAAAACAAAGATCTATATATTTTTCATGTTAAAAGTACAGCATGAAATAGCCACCCATGTAAAAAGATAGCTTGTGGCCAAGAGAACCCTAAATAATACTTACCTCTTAGTTTCAGATGTTTCTGGTAAGATGCAAAACTGTGGAGTTAAATAATACAAAATCAAGTACATATCATATATATTTTCCTGCCAAAACACTGGACAAGGTAGGAGGAAGAAGAAAAATGTGTGTATGAATGGGTTTTGGTTATTTAAGTCTCAATACAAGCAAAACTATATCAATAAATCTCTTAAGACAGTTCAAAAGTTCAAAAAGCATTATAATTCATTGGCTTAAAGGAAAAAAGGACATGATTTTTTTTCTACAATTAAAAATCTTTATAGATCTAAGCTAAGTGTTTATATTGGAATTCTACATTTGTAAATGTATTTCTTTCATAAGGTACTATGAACAGAACTCTGAACAGATAACATATACAAAAACTTCTTTGGTGCATTAATTTGTGGAATATTTTTAATGACACTCTGGAACTGGAAGATGGTAACAATGTCTGCCCTCATGCTATGGTTGGATTATTATGGTTCCTCTAACATCTTTTTTGGAGTCAAATTAAACTCAACCTAGTGAACATGCTGTTGACTACAGCACTTCCTTATCCCTGGGATAGAGAGTTTCCGTTCCAGATCATTAAAGTGTACTCACATTTTCAAGACCAGAATTCAGGCAAAATAAGAAAATACAGGGGAAGAAACTGAGTGACCATTTTGATGGAAGCAAAAAAATAAAGTTAAATCCCTGAAGTTAAGTGGTGACATCAGTGAAAGATACAATACTTCCTGAGGCAGATCAATCACTGGACAGAGCAGTTACTTTCAAATTCAATTCCAGAGGTTAAGTATTTACATTTCCCAAATGTCTCTAATTGCCAGCTTATTTATGTCATTGTTTGTGATAAATACTCTACAAGTGAAAATTGAGCACCAATTGAACTATGCCTGTCCTCCAATCCAAAAGGATCTCAAACTCAAATCATTCTATTTCATCTTAACATGACTGACTTAGATGAACTATATAACCCTAACTATTAGGCAGTTCTGTCATGACATGTTAAAAAGAAAAAAATATTGATAAAAGGCCAGAGGATTTCCCTCTTCTAAAATAGTTTTGTGGTAGTATTTTCTAGATGTTGTTTTCTGGCAAAACATGTAACTCCATATTCTATGCTGTATTTTGATGATGAAATTCATAATGAAAGTTCACTTGTACAGGTTCCAAATCACAGCTACTAACTACATCTTTATGGAATTTAGCCACCATAAAAATATGATATCTTAGAATAACTGCAGTATTAAATGCATCCCATCTGTCAAGTTACTGGAAAAAGTTTATTCAGAAGAATAGTGAATGGTGAAGTCTATATGGGGAAGGAAAAAAAACACCCTGATAATCACTGAGACGGAGATAATGCACTGAACATGAGAGCTGCTTATGAGCCTCTACCATCTTAGACTGAATTACCATAAATGAAATGTTGTGTCCGTCCCTTTATTACCACATCTGAGTGAAAGTTCCTGCATGACATTCCCAAATATGAATGACATGTTTGAGATGGTTTCACTGAAACTACAGGCTATTAGGCAAAGCTGAGATTCACTTTAGGGAGCCATGGGGGTACCTCAGAGAAACAGGCAATCACACAATTAGAGGCTTATGACTCTCAGTTGGTAGAGGACTTACCATATGCATTAATAGGCCATGGACAGAGCAAATAAACATCAGTTTTAAACATGTAACAAATCAAAAGTAATAGCCATGCCACTTCTTTTTTCAGATGTTGAATTTGTTTGTATGCTTAATAGCTCTTCACTGGAGAAGCTCAGGGATGAGTAATAAGATGTTATTCTCCTTTGTAGAAAGGATACTCTCTACCTTGACTCTGATTTATTCCTCTTGAGAGCATTAAGGGAAAAGAAAAGGAAATAAACATGTACTTATCCTTTTCTAGAAATGAAGTGCTGTGCTAGACAGTTTATCCATGTCATTTATATCAGTATTCATGGTCTTAATATGAGCTATTTTAAAGATGAAGAACTTGAGGTTCACAAAAAATCTCTTAAGGACTAACTAAGAGAGAAGAAATTAAATTGAAACTCAGATCTGCCTGATTACATCAACAAAGACGGTCACTAGCATAGCAAATACTTGCTTCTTTTTCACTCCTCCTATCTAGATGTGGAGATTAATGTCCCTTCCCTGAGTTTGGAATAGCCTTGCAAGTGATTTGGCTAATGAAATACAGTGTGTTTGAATCCACATATTGGAGGTCTTATACTGTTTGAATTCCCTGGGAAGAAAGCCACCATATAAAGTGCAAATAGATAGTTAGAGGGAGAAGAGGATATAAAAGCCCTAGGAAAGATGTCCTTACCAACATTACATGAAGTCGATAGGAGCTATTCTTACTATTTAGTAAAATGGTCCCAAATTATGGGAAAAAAATGGGCATCGTTATGCTAAGCCAGTAATTTTTGCGGAAGTTTGCTAGTCTGTCATAGATAATGCAAAAGGATACCCAAACTCAAACAATTTCAGTTGCATGGTGTTGGCTTCACTGGTTACCCACACTCCCTCAAATATTAATTTAGTATACAGAGAAATTTGGCAGAATAAAGTTAAACTAATCACATGTCAGGAAAAATAGTAATTCTAAGAGTTCTTGTTATTTCAACCAAAAGTTCATTGAGTACTCAAACTCTGTGAGATATGTACGATTTTTAAATCCATGTTTTACAGGTAAAGAAAGTGAGACCAAATGATGTGAAATATTTGGCAACTAGAAAACTATAAATCTA
Organism: Dasyprocta punctata; assembly: GCA_004363535.1. Taxonomy (NCBI): domain Eukaryota; kingdom Metazoa; phylum Chordata; class Mammalia; order Rodentia; family Dasyproctidae; genus Dasyprocta; species Dasyprocta punctata. The sequence goes on from RJWM01000755.1 coordinate 125,336, forward strand.
TGATCAGAAACATGTAGTCAGGTAAAGAAATGAGGAAAGTATAAGTCTTCAAAATCAAAGACAGGAAATTCAGCTGTGTAGCCTTCTAACTAAGGATTTCTAAATATCAAATTAGATTTTTACTGTCAAAACCTCAATATGTAGAATCTATTGAGTAAATATTCTGGAAAGCTCTGGTTAGGTGTTGATTGCAAGATATATATATATTCCATAGGTATCACACAGATCTTTTTTATTATTTTATTTTGCAGAAGAAAAAAGGTCCAGAGAGAGAGGAAATGATTTACTCCAAAGAAACCAGTTTGTAAATGACAAATTAAGTACCAGATTCATGGTTTACTGATTCCTCATTCAGGGCTCTTTCCATCAAAAACTACGACTTCTTCTAGGGGAGGGGAACATTACTAGAAACAGTTCTAGTTGCCATTGGTAATAACTATGAAGCCCAGATTAAAAATTGTCATAAAATTACTAAATAGGCATGATGAAATCAAACTTCTTAGAATTTCTCTGGGTATAGGAGATAAATTTCTCTTTGTTTCCCACATGGTTCCAAGACCAGACATGACCCAAGGAGAAAACAGTTGTAGAGGTTCTACCTATGTCAAATGAGGGTTTTTTAGCAGCAGTCCCTGTGGTAATCCAGAGCTGACTATTGGCCTGTTGGATTAGCCCTATTTACTATTCTGCCTCAGGAATGGACTGGTGCTAACAATGAACTCTAATGGCTACAAATTTTACTGTCCACAAGATAAACCTCATAATGGAGCTCCCTTTGTTGCACTGTTTCCTTTTCCACTGTGTAACTGAACACTCCCACAGCTTCCCAAAAGCAAAGCCAGCCTCACTCCAGCAGCATGGCATCTAGATACTCATCACTCAGAGATTCTGAAGCATAGATTCTTGGCTGGACTGGGTATCCCATCATAGGAAGAACCTCTCCAATTATATTTTTCCAATCAGTCTTTACAATAGGTTAAATCCTTCCTGGATGAATTGATTTAGGATCACTTCCCTGACTTTTTCCAGACTCACTGGACCTAAATTCCTATAAATAAGTAGCTATGACATCTTTTTCCTGAACTAAAGCAATAGAAGAAAGGAAAGCTTGTAAAGTAAATGATGATTATTTTTAAATTATTGATCCAATTTGAAAGTATTCCTTGACAAAATTTACAGATATATGGTGTACAGGTATTGTAACTGATTAAAAACTCTAGGTAGTCATAAACTTTTAAGTTTATAAAATTAAAAATATTCATGGTAGAGTACTTGAAAAATAAAAGGAAGTGTATGAGAGAAAAATATGGCATTCTTTTTTATAGAATAAAAAATAATTCTAAATATATTTGTGACTTGACCCAGAACATATGAATCTTTGTGGTATATGTTTCAGTGGACATCTATTTTAGATGACTTTTTTTGCCTGTGAAATGCAAGAAGCCACAGAGTAACCACTTTATAGCACTTCAGATGTTTCAGGGCCTCATGAATATGTGTGTTGACCTTTAGGTAAACCCTTGGGGATTTTGTCAATTCTGACATTGATTCCCATGTGCAATAGAAGACTTTTCTAGATTTAGAGTTGTTCCTCGATTTTAACTATTGGTTTGAACTCTAGACCCTCTAAAATACATCTTAAGACTCCTCATCAGATTTTTGAAACTTGCTGCTTATTTTCTGATTCAGTTGTATTTGTTCTGCTATGGTTGCATTACTTTTGGATTCAAAAAGGTTAGCTACTGATAAGCCTGATGTTCAGCTCTCCCTCTAGTGTGACACTGGAGGGTTATTTAAGCTTTCACAAGGAGATGGGTATGTTGGCAGGCAAAATCAGACTTGGTAAACTTTAAATTTTTTCCTAACATAAATTTAAAGTTTTATAAACTGCTTACTATGTGATCACCGATAACAATTTAATCTGTTAGAGACATCTCTAAAAATGGGACTTCATTCCTATTCCAAAAACTTGAAATTTAGGTAGAGAAACAGGCCACATATGTGTGGAGACACAAAAAGCCCCATACCAGAAATCACATCAAAGAAGTCATTAATAAGTAAAATCAGTTCCATATTATGGTAGGTAGAGGGGGAGAGAATTATCTTACAGTACACATTTTGGATAATAGGGCATTGTTCCTGTTAACAGATATTTTTGCCATGTGTGTAGAAATGGAACAAGTTTAGACTCTGAGAAAAAGCACAGTTTGGCAATAAAAGGAAATACATGTATATACATTCCTATTCAGACAGTTGGAACTTTCAAAATATGCCCCACATCTATATTTGATTTAGTTCTCTCTCTCTCCATACATATATGTGGTGGATTGACAACTGTGGTCAGCTTGTAACACCCAGCTGAACAGAATCAGCATGGATGACCCACCTGAGGATTGTTGCCAATAATATAAAAAGGAGAGCTGGAGAAGAAGTGGTGGTGTTGGTTCTGTTGCTGTTGGTTCTCCTGGAGGAGCTTGTCAAACTCCTTTCCTGATATGAACTTGTCTGTTCTCATTGGCAGAGGAGCTTGGGACCTTGTTGTCTCTGGCTATGGTACTTTTTGGGGGAGTTCTGATCTTTACTTTGAATGTTGCTTCCTGGCTCCAGTGCAGAACCCTCAACCTACTGGGCACAGATCCTTCATCTCACTGGCACAGACTTTCTGGCTTCCACCACTGACGTTTATGTCTTCCCAACACAGATTTTTGAAACAGACTTGCATGAGGTATTGCTGTGGCCTCTAGGTCTTCAGCTGGACTCATGCAGGATATTGCCATGGGATTCAGGCCCTCAGCTGGATTGTTTAAGTCTTAATGTGTGGACAGATTTCCTGCACTTTTTTTGTATGTGACTCTTTGGGTGACTATTGTAAAATAAAACTATAAATAATACTATAAATGCTATATTAAATTATTTTCCTTGAAAACCCTGGCTACAAGAATATATAACCTGTAAGACAGCTAGACTGGATCCTTGGAATTTTCCAAACACGTCTATCCTTTTCCATTACTATCTTTGTTGATGTTTTATTCCTTAATGTCTATGGTGTTTTCATCCTTCTTCCCTTATGTCCTCATAATGAAGATTATAAAACCAAGCATTTTTTTCTCTTTGAGCCAACTCTGCTAACCTGGCAAGGCTTAGGTGGAAAATACTACACAGTCATTTTTAACTTAAAAAAAATGAATGATTAATAATATCAGATAAGATACTACTTTGGGAGTAGTGGCACCAATGGTGTGTATTGGGCCAACACCATTCAAAGCCTAGAGAAATATCTGTGTGTTTTAGTCACTTTCCTCATCACTGGACACAGTACCTGACATCCACGACTTAAAGGAAAGTTTATGTTGGTTCACACTTTTACTCCCCAGTCAGATGGCTCCAAGGCAGAAGCAGCATGGCGGAGGGGCATGATAGAGGACAAAGTGCCCAAGCTGTGTCAACCAGGAAGCAGAGAGAGAAGGAAGGAGCCAAGGACACACAACCTTCCAGGTCACACGCCAGTGACCCCAAGAAGGCTCCATCTCCAAATAGCACATTCAACTACTAATTCATCTGTGCATGAACCCCCTTATGAGTATAGTGACCATGAGATTGAATCTGCTTTCAACCCATGAGGCTTTTGATAGGGGGCATTTTAGATCTAAATCATGACTCTGGGTCATAAATATCTTTGGATTACTCTTAAGAAGGTGGATTTTTTTTAAACCTTTAAATCACAGCATTTTTTGTCTTGTATGTCACTTAATAGTCCACTTTAGGCTTGCATGTGGGTTATCACTGGCAACAGACTCAATAAAGAACATACCCCACTCATGCTTTTTATCTCTCCAGAATGCCTAGTATAATAAATACTTGCTTAATGTTTCATAGCATGAATATAATGTAAGGATGAACAATCTGGGCCTGAAAAAGTAAACTGAAGATACACTATGGAGTCATAAATAATAGAGTTTAAATGGGAAGTGTTTTACAATACTTTTGTGTACTTTGGTTTTACCCCTAACCTAATGAGAATACTATAGGACATAGTTCCATAATATTTTCCCAGATTATCTATTCTGCTGTTTCAAAACTATTGTAAAATATGTGCTAATTTGTTTCATTTATACTACTGGTTTCTCTTTGCTCATTGCGAAGACAATTTTGTTCTTTATTTGTTTCTTCTTTGTGAGTCTTTTTTGTCTGTGACTTCTACTGAGTAGCATTTTGGCATTCTTTTAAGATCATGATGCACAATGTATTAACTATTGTTGTTCTTTAATCATTTTATTATGAAATTTTGTTTTATTTTTCACAGACATGAGAAGAGTGCTTAGTATATTTTTCTTATTAATATCTACTTGGATGATATAAAAATAAAAAAGTAAAACAACTATTAAAAGAATAACAGCAAGTTGCTGATCCACCATATAGGACCTGAGTTTTTCAAGAGAAAGAAACAAAGGTAACAAAATTTGTCAATGAATCACACCTCTAAGGACCTTTCAAAGAAATTTTTAAAGAAGAAAGAGGGTGAACAAAAAAGGAAATATATACCTAGGGTGAAAATTTGAGTTTCAAAGAGATGAGAACTCCTTATCACATTGTGATAGCAAAAGCATAGGCTTGAGTGATCAAGATTTGAAATTCAAGGTCAGACCTCAGTTCTACTATTCTACCACCAGTGCCCACGGAAAGTACTATTTTGAACTTTAATATCTTTCTTTGTAAAAGAGGTATAATTATACCTAGTTCCAAAAAGTTTAATGTTTAAAGTTTAAAGTCTTTTAGTTAATTTTATAAATGTACAGAAACATAAAGCTTGCCTATGAATATATAATCTATTACCAAATTATACTCTATGTCTTCATGTTTCTATTGATCCTGATGCTTTTCAGTTTGTCACACTGATTAGGTTATTAGAAACCCCTCCTAAATTTCTGTATCAATAAATGTGCTATAAATGTACAAATTGAGTTATAATCATGTGGTGGATAGGCTAGAGTTTCCAATTAATTACTTTTGGGATCTGCCCTGGGCATTGGTGAGGAACACTTATAGGTGTGTATGGGTGGGTCATGGAAATGTGACCAACTGGTCTACATCTAGTCCTTTACCCCTTCTAATTTGAGACTCTCCTGCCTCTGCTCTGCTTCAAGGCTGTCATGAAATAAGCAGTTTTGCTCCACCAAGCTTTTCTGTCATGTCCCTCTCTGCCAGTTTATCATGGGCTGAAATCTGAAATCTCAAGGAAATTAAACCTCTCCTCCTTTAATTTGTGGGTGTTGGGCATTGTATCTTAGCAATGAAAGAGCAGATTAATGCAAACTGTTTGTAGAACAGTTGAAGAATTAAAAAAAAAGCACCAAAACCTCAAGAAGTTTAATAAATATGGTTTCCACAGACCTGTAATATCTCCCGTCAAAATCATGACTAACAAGAAATATATTAAAAGTATGGGGGGCATACATTAAAAATTTTCCAGAGTGAGAAGAGAGATACCAAGGATTACACCTGTCAAGAGTTATAAGCATTCCAGGTACTTCGACTAGACAACGCTCATTTCTGTGGTTAATTCTATAGATTTTTCTGAGGTTACATGCTTTGACAGGTAAACATTTTCAGGTAGAACTTCAAGGAAATGATCATGTAAGAGTTTTATAAATTTTTAACTTCTTTATGTCAAAGCCCAGCATTTTCGTAAATCAGATTCGCATGTAAGAAAACTGGATGTTTTGGCTAGTTTTATACAGTTTGACTTAATCAGAACTGAATTTTAGTCTGTTGTTTCTTGAAGTGGAACACAGTCTATGTTATTAAGGTCTAAGATCATTTTGTGCTCTTCCTTTGGAAGATGCTCTTTGAAGGGAAAACAAAACTGTTTGCTTTCAGTGGGCACTTACGCAAATAGCGATAGCAGTCACTGTGTCCTAAACTGAGACACTCCATCAATGTAGCAGACACCCCTGTCCATCAAAAGGTAATCTCCACATTCATGAAGCAAATTCAGTGAGCTGTGGGTAAGGTTTTTAGTCCATACACATTTTTTGTAACATAAATACTCTAAGAATAAGCACCTTAAATGTCACAAAAATACAGAGGAAGGCAGAAATAGCCTTCTGTTTCATGATATCAAACCACAAAGCAGCTGACATTTCTTAAGAAGATTATTTGAACATTATTGTCAGGAAAGCTAAGATTGTCCTATTCACAAGTAACCTTTGAAGAGATTAAGAAGATAAAATAACAGAAAAGGATGTGAAAAGTTTAAAGTTGTTTCTTGACTATATATTATTAAAGAAGTACCAGATATTTTAATAATATCTGTCATATAATTATGATTAACTGTATATGAAAATTTTGGTGAAATCTACCACTGGGTTTGTTGTAACTATATAATAATTGTCTATTTTCTATATGAAATGTCTGTTCAGCATTTATGATTATGAATATGTATATTTGAGATTCTATTAGACACTCAAGCAGAGATATCAGAAGAATGACAAACAGAAAAGGTCTGAACTAGAGGCATAAAATTAAAATTAACACTATATAGATAGTATTTAAAATAAGATACTAAGAAACATTTACTCCAGGTAAACATGCATACTAAGAGTGAATTTTTGAAGAATTAATTATCTTAGATCACTGATCTGAAAAGCCATGTATTAAGAGAAAGCTCAGAAAGCACTGATGGGTAGTTTGGAGGCATGGGTCATGTAACTCAGATTTCTTTTGTATGAAATGAGGCTTTCGTATACTCTGATGTTACTCCTCTTCAATCTTTTTTGGTAGTTCTTCTATTTATTCTTTATTTTAAATGTTTATGCCCTTGAGGGCTGGTCTTTGGATCTTTATTTTTATCAAATACTCTCTAAATATGAGTCCATCAAATTTTACAGTTATAAATAGCATTTGCAGTTTATTAACACCCAAATTATACCTCTAATCCTAAGCCATCACTTTAGTTCCAGATTTGACATTTCTTCTGAGATGTCTTATATAATCCAGCATCTAATATCTAATGTTCATAAATATTCAATAAATAAATAATATCATAATCTATATTATTCCCCCAAATCTAAAAATATGGGATTCTTTGTATTTATTTTATCTTCTTTATATAGTAATCTCAATGCACAAAATCTTATCCACTCTATCTTTAAAATATCATCTCAAATCTATTGACATACCATCTCTGCCATACTGTAGTCTTAGCTGCAATCATTGTATTAGGGACTGTGTAAGTCACTTCAAACTATCTCATTTCAAAACATTTTTTTCACTTAATAGTTGCAATTTTTTTTTGAGATAGGGTTTCGCTATATAGTGCAGGCTGGCCTTGACCTTACTGTGTAGCCCAGATTGGCCCAATTCATGGTGATCCTCCTGCCTCAGCCTCCCTAGTGATGGGATTTTAGGCACGCACCACTACACTCAGCTATTTATTAATAATTTTTTATAGGTTGAGAGAGACAAACATCAGTATATACGTGGTTCCAGTCTTCCTATATGGTTACTATTTACCTAAAACAACCAACCAGTTCTTTTGGAAAGCACAAAGCATGATGAGAATAAGAAAACAAGTGTATATAAAATGACAGATTGATTATTTTCAATTTTCAGAAATGTTTGGAAACAGAAAGAAGCTGGAACTCCAAGTGATATGTCACTGCTACTAAATGCTGCTAAGACTTGGGAAGATCAGAAGCATGTGGGAGGAAGGGGGACTGAGTGGGATTTGCCTGGTGTCACGAGAGTAACAGATTTCCAGGAATCACAACACAAAGATATTTACAGCAAACTTCTGACATGTGAAAGTAAACTTGTTGTAGCTGTAGTAATCATGGCTGACTTCTAAGGAGGCTGCCAAGGTGATAGGTGTAATAGTTGTGTCAAAGACAATGCCAGCAAAAATATGCCCTACAGTTGCTTGAAAGATTGCCTTGGATACGTTTCCCTTCATGACAATGTCAGTAGCAGTATAGAGGGTGAGTATGAAGAGCTGGTAGAAGAAACTACTGTTGCAATATTTAAAGTAGATTGTTAACATTATTGGCTTTACACTCATCTAGGAAATTAGTAAATCAAACTCCTGAGTGTGTTGGGGTGGGTCATGGAGCTATGAAATTGAATTGTATGTCTGGTTCCTTATCCCTTTCTGATGCTTTTCCTTTGATCTGCTTCTTGGCAGCTACGAGGTGACCAGCTTTTATATGCCAAGCCCTTGCACCATGAAGTTTTTGCCTTGGAGCCAGCTGATCATAGACCAGATCCTCTGAAATGGTGAATCAAATGAAACTTCTATAAATTGTGGGTGTTGGGTATTGTGTCTTAGCAATTTGAAAATCAACACAGAATAACTGCAGTGAGAATGAGGTTATTTCTGTGACTGCACCTGACCATGTGGTTTATAAGCCTTTAGAACTGGTTTGCACAAACTGTTTAGATAAAGTTTTGGAAATGTATGTTACAGAAGCCCTAACATGTTGTAAAAAGACTCATGAACGGTTTTGGTTAGGCCTCAGAAGAAAAGAATGCTCTTAGGAATGCAGACAGTAAAGGCCAGGCTCAGGGAGTTTCAGGTGGGAACAAGAGTTTATGGGCAATTCCCTTTTGTACTGCATTTTGGAAAAAAGTTTGTATATATTTTTCTGCTATCCTGAGACTATGTGAGATTGACATCATGGGTGATAGAGCAATTGATATGAGGAAATTTCAAGGAGCGTAACATTCAGGTTCAGACATGGGTGGCTTTTACACAGATTTATAAGGTGGACTGGGAGCAGAAAGCAAAGTAGATCTACTTGAAAAACTTGAATTTTGGCCTAAAAAACCCACATATTTAGTTGGGGCCAGAGAAGCTGTGGTTGCTAAAGAGATTAGCAACACTATAAAGAAACCAAATACTCTGTAGAAGGTCAGGACTAAAAATGCCTTGAGAGCATCTCAGAAACAAGCAAGGGTATACCCATTGCAGGATTGAGGGAGTAAAAGTGTCAACATTTCATTCGAGGAGAGAACTCTTGGGCCTCCTATTTGAGAAGGGTTGCCTCAGAAACTGATTCTCCAGGATTAATTTTTCTGTGCTCAGTCACCCAAGCACTCAGAGACCACTGCAGTCATGGTTTAATAGGGCCTGGGTACTGCTCTCACTACCAGAAGTCCTTGGTGTCATTCATATGATGATGGTTTTATCAATATACAAGAATTGTAGGGTCAGGAAGGGTTCCAATCAGATTTCAAAAGAAGTTCTAGAAGGCCAACTAAGGAAAAACTAAGAAGGCAGTGTGTGAAGCTGTTGGAACAAACCCAAACTTGTGTTGTAGATTTCAGGAATTTGTCGATACAAAGTACGTGGATGTCTGGAAAGAAAATTTGCTCTGTGTGAGTGTAGTCAGACCGAGAGGGAGGCTGTATGGGTTGCAGCCAGCAAAGTCAGAGATACGGGGCCACTGAAGCTCTGAAACTCCTTTTACCATGTTCCCTAGATGCTGGACTTAGAGTTACAAGACTTAATTTTTGCTTTGCTGGAGCAGTCTTGCCTTGATTTTAATTTTTTTCTATCCCATTGTTACTCCCTTTTGGGATAGGAATGTTTAACCTGTGCCATTGTACCAAGATTATATAACTTGGTTTTTTTGTTTGTTTGTTTGTTTTCAGGGATTTACAGATATGTATTTGCCTTGTGTCTCAGAAAAGATTTTGAGTTAGACTTTAAGCAACACTTGTGAATAATCATTGGGGTTGTCTCAAGATTTTGAGAAAGGAATTATTGTGTTTCAGTTGTATTTGGGATATTTGTATCATTTTAGGTGAAATCATGGCCTTGTGCTTTATTTGGCAATTATTGTATTCATGTTTAATAGAACAGATTTAATAAAGGACACATAATTTATAGAATTATTATATTATTTGCACATCCTATTGGTTCCAATGTTTTTGGTTCTGCTTATCTAAGGGACTCTAATACACACATTTAACAAAATGTAGTATCATTTTATGTAATTACATGGTGAGTGTTAGTTATAATAAATGTTTTTAAGGTCTTAAACACTTTTATGGGACAAGAGTGCTTAATTATTGAAGTGTTCCTATAGACCCTCTCAAAGCTGCTCTTACGGAAATGTAATTAAAGGCAGCCCTTCAGAATCGACCTGCAAAGTTGGTTTCATGTTCTTATGTTCTCACTCATTATTTCTCATAGTTAGAGTCTAGAATATTGAGTTTGAATGGACCATAATTTTAGTCACTTCTTGGAAAAATAGACTTTTTCAGAATTTTATATATATAATATTAGTATCATTGCTGAATTTTTTGAAATAAAATGGTAATATACATTTTAAAAGAAAAATATTTTTCTAAAGTCTATTTTGTTCATTTCTTCTTATAATAATCAATTGTTAAGGTTTTACAGTGGTAGATACATGACCTTTTAAAATTTGATACTTTAAATGGAGATGAAGGAGATATAAACTTTAAAGATAAAGCAGATATTGTTGAATTACTTTAAAAATATTATAGTGTATGTTAAGTGGCATAAGGAAAGAGGTTTTATTTCCTGAGAATTTATGCAAAGTAAGTCATTCGTGCCTGGAAAACTAGTCAAACTCAGCTCCATGTGATAGTATATATATTTTTTTGGTACCAGAAATCGAACTCAGGATCTTGAGCTTGCCAGGCAGGTGCTGTGCCACTGAGCTATATCCCCAGCAGCAGTATTTTTAAAATTTGTTTCATACCTGTTTTCAGGGAATAGAAAAGTCCTCTTAAATTCTTAGTTACTGTTAGCAACTGAGTGCCAAACTCTGCTGCTTAATGCTTCATATGAATTAACAAGTTCATCCTCAAAAAAACAAAACAAAACTGGAATTTATGCAAATTAAATCATTTATAGCTAAGACATTTGTCAAACTCAACTCCATGTGAAATTATTTTTCTGTTTGTTTCATCAGTTGCACGGTTTCAGGAAATATAATAGTCCTCTAAGATCCTAGTTTCTATTAGTAACAGTGCAAAACTCTGCTGCTAAGTATTTCACATGTATTATGGAGTTCATCCTTATAAAAACCCTGGAAGGTAAATACCATCCTTAGTTTTTAAATAAATAAAGAAGACAAGCCTCAGAAAAATAAATAAATTTCCTCAAGATCACCTTGACACCTAGAATGAAAATCACCAGTGACCAGAGTTTGATCTTAGTCCCATCTGTCTCAAAACTCTAGTCTGTACTGTCTGATTTCCCCAAAGATTAATGACAAACCAATCTTTAATTTAGTATCTCTCCCTGGACTGTACTGGATTTTTTCATTTACTTCAACAGCATCTGACACAATTTAGAAATCCTTGTTCTATTAAGAGACAGCTGCAGATTACAAAATGGGCTTTGTCTATGTGTATGGTCCGTGGGACACAAAGAAGGATGCCTCAGAAAGACGACTAGTCAATGAGAAAGCTGGAAATTAAAATTTTGATTCTTCCTATCTTACCAAGTGCTGAATTGATGCATCTTTTTTTCAGGAGAAAAGTTTTCAAATTTGAATTTGAGATAAGTTATGCAGTAATGCAGTGATGTAGATAATGTAATTTTCATTCACTCCCCCCAGTCTTTGATTAAAGAATTATAGCCTTGCTTTGCAAAGCAGGCATTTTTAAGTGACAAATTAAAATCACCATAAGCTTTATTCTGCTTCCTTTTTCAGTGTTTTGTGTCCTTAAGTCTCTCTTAAGAACATCACGTAAGTATTTAATGATTATATTAACAAACATAAAGTCCATGTTATACTAGCCAAGCCTAATAAATGTGTATAAGCTAATACTTGTATATCATAGTTAACTTTAGTGAATACACATTAACAAGTCTCCACAAGACTGCAATTCTACAAAGCAATAACCTCCTCTAATTTATAAATTAAAAATCCAGGGACAAGGACTTGAGAAAATTATCAATTCCATCTTCAGTATGTAATAATCATGTGTCTAGGAAAAAGATGGATTGTTTCTCCCTAAATGGTCAATTTTTTCTGAAAGTTTGTCCTTTAACTCTCAGTGTTCTTGGTTTCTAGAAGGGAGGGGTCTGTTCAGTCATGCCTAAAGTTATTTTTCAGGTTAGTTAAGTATCAAAAAACATAGTAACCTTGCTGAATGAATTATTATCTGCCCCTGCAGAGTGAGAGTCAGAATTGTGCAGCTCAGTGATGCAAGGTCTGGATCTTAGCAATGACTCTACTGGCATCTCAGTTATTACTTAAAAAAAAAATCACCAGAGACCATTGTTAATTTGATCTTGGCAAAAGAAACCTTAACTTTGTATTCTAGAGCTAATTAAAACATTTCATATAGACTTTATTTTTATCAGGTTCATACATTTATATCAGGACTGTACAAACCCTTCACTAGACAGATATGCACTAGAATAAAGTGCCTTTAATTCAACTTATGTAGGTAGAAGATCTTTTTTTATTCATTTCCTTTTTCTGTTACCTAATTCTGACACCAGCCAGGCATATCAGCTACATTTCTGGATATTCATTAGGGCACAAATATAAAAAGCAGAACTAAGAGAAATGTAGATTTTAATTAAAAAGCAAAAAGTAAAGCATTTTCCATGGTTAACAATAGAAATGGTTGGAGTCTTCACTTGGTCCTTTTTATTGAATTTATTTGCTACTATTATGAGATTTAATTTAAAATGTAAAAAACTTTCTTGCTGCAAAGAGTTTTCTTGCTTATAAAATATATTCTGTATATTGAAAATCAAGATGTGTATTGCAATTGTTTTAAAAATTAAGGTAAAATACAGTGAAAGCTAGAAGTATTAGCATACAAGATCTATGCTTTGGTTTTGAGAGAAAAAAGGCAAAATCAATGTTATTCTGAATTATCCAAAAAAAGACCACTGAACTCATTTATTAATCTTCCAAGGATAACAGTCTGGTGGTTAATTAAAAATATTTATGTTCTACAAGTCAGTTCACCTTTTAAGCACTCTACATTTCTTTAAATGCCTTGAAAGTTAAAATTACTTTTATATGAGAATAGTGTGTGTAGACATTTATAATTCCAAGGTAACCTTGGTCCCTTAAGCAAAATAAAACTAATGTTCCATTTAAGATAATATAAACCTTACAAACCCATATAGTTGAACTTTAAAACCATCAGAAATAACAAGATAAAAGAAAACAAAACTTTCGGGTTACTATGAAAATCTCTTTAATTTCTCTGTAAACACTGAGGCCTAGCAAGACCAGGATAATCTGCCTAATGTCAACCAGCAACAAATTTCTTTCATTAGTTCTCATAAAATGAAAGATTTTCTCTGCAACATAAACTTGGTAATGTTTACTAAGTGAGCCAGGTATGATCAATGCATATGTTATGGTGATTTCAAGTTTGCAAACTAATTGAATCACTCATTACCTAAAAATCCTCATAGGATTTCCTATTTCCCATTGGTAAGAGTTGTACTTCTCACATGCTATTTTGAGTGTGCACGTATCATTCACATCTAATTTCTCACCATTCCTTCTTATTCCAGCCTCACTGAATTGCTATTTAATATCTCTGTGCTATTGTCTGTAAAATTCTCTTACAGAAAACCATTTTCAACTGTTAAATCCTACTCTTTCTTTAAAATCTAACACATTAAGTATCTTCTATAAATCTCTCTTTAATACATTGACAGAGTTATCACTGTCCCTTGAATTTTTCCATTGTATTTTATACATACATTTTCTGTATCTCTTAGTAAACTATCTGGAAACTACTTGATTAATATTCAGTTTTTCCTGCTAAATTATATACTCCACAAGGACAGGGTCATTCCTTCTCATATGTATCTTCTATGCCAAGAATAGGGAATGCACATGGTATCAATCAAGATTACTTTTTAAATAGTGCTTTTTGATGATTTCTTTATTACATATATATTTAATGTAATCATTAGTCACCAATACAAAATGGAAGCTAATATTGGAATTATAGATTACTGGATAAGTCCAAACTACGAATGTTCAAAGTAACAGCTTGTTGATTTTACCAATGCAGAAAATTGTCTTTATTTTTCAACATAAATGAGAAAGGGATGTTCTTGTTAGCCAAAGAGACAATTTATTTCTAGGATGCAACATGAATTTTCAAGGGGACAAACCATATTCAAACTACAGAAAGGAGAGAATTCTGCATTTGCTCCATCCTGAAGATCTTAGGTTGATGAGTAGAAATATTGTAACCTGCTTATGATGCCACCTGATAGGTTAATAATATAAAGTTCCATTCTTATCAACATTTTTAAAATTCTATTTGCCATTAATGGAGTAGGCATACTGACCAGATAACTTAACAATTGATTCAGTTAATCTTAATCCTCACTATAAAATCAGTAACTTTCTATCCTGGTTTACACAACACCTTGTCGCTGAAAAATCTATTATGGTAGATTTTAAGCAGATCAATTCCAGATGCATTAGCAGGAATTGGACTTTATAAAGTGCAAAGCAAAGGGTGAAATTCTAAATTAGTTATTGGTTCAGATCTCACTGGGGAGGTCCTAAATAAGTTGTAAAGCTAGTAATGCTCAGAAATCACTCTAATTTTCTATAACTGCAAGAAGCAGCAGTGAATTTAGTGGAAATTTAGAGCTTGATATTCACATTAGATCCTTCAACTTTTGCCTCAATGGAATATTTAAAACAATCTAAATTTGCTGAACTTCTTGAACAGTCCTAGAAAGTAAAAAACAAGGAGACCTTATGAGTCAAATGTGGATTCTAATGATTAGAAAATGAGGAACTAGTCATATCCTTTTAGATGGAGAAAGAATAATTGCTATTTTGGATTTGCACAGATATTTCATATCTTGAAATTGATAATCCCTTCTTTTTTAAAGTCTAATAAAATCATACTCTTAAATTTTAAGGACAAGGAGACCCAAGTAGCAAAATAAATTGTAAGGAGGAGACAAATAAGCAAATAGGCATAAATCGACTAAAGAAAAAAAAATGAACTAGTGAGTCAAATTGCTTGGAATTTTTCGTATGAACTGAGTAATGACTAAGGCTTTCAGCAGAATTTTATGTATGAAAGATAAATACAGGGAAAAAGAGGAGGTATTTAGCATAGAACAAAAGCACATAAATAGAAAGCCTGGCGAAGTAAATGAGAAAATGAAACTTTAGAAAAATTTACTTTGCTTGTCTGTTCTATAGATTGTTTTTTGTATATTCTTTAAAGAAAAAAGAAAAATTTACTTGATGTTGACTCTGATCACAAAGACTGCCTATTATATCACTTAAATTACAATAAAAGGAAACAAACAACTCAGATCCTAAGAAATATTTTAATCCAAAGTAAAAACTAAGTAAGATAAGAGGTAATTCTTAAATTTTCATTGTCATATTAGTCTTTTTTTATAAAGTTTTTGTTATAACTTCTTGATGTAGATACGTTTAACTTAGAAAACACACATTTATTTGTTGAGAGCACTTTTAATCATTTTCTGGAAGTAGTCAATAATAGATAGACAAAGAAGTGGGTCAGTAGGCAAATATGAAAGGATAGAAGCAGATAAATAGAAAGCTGAATAGATAAATAAAACTAGTATAGCAAGTTGTGAAACTTAATTGACATGTAAAGTCCTTTAATAGTTGCAGTACAGGCACTGCACTATTTCCTTGAGTTTGGCAGTGAATGACATATATAATTTTAAACACAAATATACTTTACAGCTGGGGAGCCTCTGCGCACTGAGAGGCATGAGCTAAAGGCCTGCACAGTGAACTCTACTGAGCCGTGCAGCCTCAGTACCTCACTTGGAACCTGGTAGGGCCCCACTCAGCATCCCCAAACAGCTGGGGACCTTTGGTATGTTGCTCGGGACATGGATGGGCCCTTCCTAGCAATCCCAAGTGACTGAGGAGCCTCCGTGTACTGAGTGGCATGAACTGAAGGCCTGCACAGTGAACTCTACCTAGCCATGCAGTCTTGGTACCTTGCTCAGAAGCTGGTAGGGCCCCACCCAGAGTCCCCAAACAGCTGGGGACCTTTGGTGCACTATGTGGCATGAGCTGAAGGCCTGCACAGCATAGTCCACCTAGCCATTCAGCCTTGGTATGCCACTCAGAACCTGGTAGGGCCCTGCCCAGCAATCTCAAGCATCTGGGGAGCTCCAGTGTGCTGAAGGTCTGCACAGCATACTGCCCCCATTTGGGGAGCCTTTGAATGCCACTAGGGACCTGGTAAGGACTGCCTAATGACCCCCACTCAACTGGGGAAACTCCTTGCAGTCAACACAGGAAACAACTGAGACTTTGCATTTGTCTGTCCCAGGGGAATATAGGAAAATGACAAAATGAAAGAGCAAAATGTAATCTCAAACCTCCAGTCCATCCCAAACAAACCTAGAAGACATGGAAAAAGAAGAAAGTGTAAGTCATATACTTGAAACATCTGAAATCATAGCAACTGAAGTAAAGAAACAACTCCATGAAGCTGTAAAGGAACTCAGATCAGAAATAATCTCCCAGGTTAAACAAGAAATGATAAATGTAATGAAAGGAATGCTGAACACATCTAAAGAAGACATAGTTAAAAAAATAGAGTAGCACTGCAAAATGATGGAAACCTTAAATGAACAATACAAGAAAGAATTAGAAGCTGGGTGCGGTGGCACATGCCTTTAATTCCAGTACTCAGGAGGCTGAGGTAGGTGGAGCATTGTGAGTTTGAGGCCAGCTTGGGCTACAATGCGAGCACAAGGCTGGCCTGAACTACATAGTGCGACCCTGTCTCAAAAAACTAGGGATGAGAGTTTGGCTCAGTGGCTCAAGTGTCTACCTGGCAGGTGCAAGGTTGTGAGTTTGATCAGCATTCGCCCCCCCACCAAAAAAAGACAGAATTAGAATGCATGAAACAGACTCAAAGGGATATCCAAGAAATCAAATGTCCAACAAAAGCTGGCAAAACTGCCTCAATGAATATGAAGATAGACTTTCAGACCTCGAAGACAAGATTACAGCTAATGAACAGGAAAGGAAAGATCTTCCAAAAATAACAAGGAGTCAGGAAAAAAATTCAACAGTTACAAGATGATGCAAAGAAAAAAATATAACGTTGATAGATGTAGACAAAAAAGATGACAGCACAAATGATATAAAAAGACTATTTACAGAAGTGAAAACCAAGAACTTCCCAAACATGGGAAAAGAAACTGACAGATAAGTGAAGAATATAGAACACTAACCATCATCAAAATAAATATATATCCAGACATAATAATCAACATCCCAGAAATTCAACACAAGAACAGAATATTAAAAGCTGTTAGAGAAAAGAAACAAATCACCTATAAAGGAAAACCCATCATAATCATAGCAGACTTCTCAACACAAACAAGTCAAAGAGCATGGAGTGAAGTATTTCAAATCCTAAAGGAAAATGACTTCCAACCTAGATTGATGTACTCTGCAATACTATCCTTCAAAATCATTAGAAATATGATACTTCCATGACAAAGAACAGCTGAAGAACTTCATGACCACCAAACCAACCCTGAAAAGAATACTGGAAGATATACTAGATAGACATAAATATAACCATGACTTCAAGAACACCAACAGAAAAAAACCACCAAGGAAGGCAAACAAACACAGGGGAAACGTAAAGAGCCAACAGCAGAAAGATAACATAGCAAACCAATATATATCAGTTATAACCATTAATGTAAATGGGTCAATTCACCAATTAAAAGAAACAGACTGGCAGACTGGATTAAGAAACAACATCCAACCATATGCTGTATACAAGAAACCCATCTAACCCAAAAGGAAATTCATAGACTGAAAGTCAAAGGATGGAAAACAATACTTCATGTAACAGGAATCCCCCCAGAAACCTGGGGTAGCTATTCTGTTTGCAGACAGTGTGAACTTCAATCAAGAATTATCAAAACAGATAAGGTCACAATTCACTGGTTAGAGGAGAATTTCAAGAGGAAGAGACAACAATCTTAAATATATATGCACCAAATAGAAGCACTCAGCTATATAAAGCAAATAGTAATAGAAATGAAAAATCAAATAAGCAATGACAAAATTATAATGGGAGACCTCAACATCCCATTGACACAAAGGGACAGATCAACCAGACAAAAAATCATCAAAGAAGTAACAGAACTGAAATAAACTTGTGACAAATGGACTTAGTAGACATGTGCAGAGTGTTCCACCCAACAACATCAGAATATACATTCTTCTCGGTTGCACATGGGACATTCTCTAAAATAGACCATATACTAGCCCACAGAACATGCTTAAGTAAATGTAAAAGAATCAAAATTATCCCATGTATATTATCTGATCATAGTGCCATGAAACTAGAAATTAATGACAAAAAAACCTGCAAAAACTCCATAAACACTTGGAAATTAGTTAATATACTCCTAAACAATCAATGGGTCACAGAGGAAATTAAGGAAGAAATTAAACAATATCTACAAGCAAATGAAAATGCAAACACAACTTACCAGAACCTGTGGGATGCAATGAAAGCAGTCCTCAGAGGGAAATTTATTGTGGTGAATTACCACATTAGGAAAACAGAATGAACACAAATTAACAACCTGATGCTACACCTCAGACATCTAGAAAAAGAAAAGCAAGTCAAACCCAAAGTCCAAAGAAGGGAGGAAATTATGAAGATCAGAACAGAAATTAATGCAACTGAATCTAAGAAAATAATGCAAAGAACTAGTGAATCAAAGAGTTGTTTCTTTGAAAGAATAAGTAAAATTGAGAAACCCCTAGCCAATCTTATTTAAAAAAGGAAAGAAAAAACTCAAATTCACCCAATAAGGAATAAAAAGAGTGAAATCACTACATACCCTGTGGAAATACAGAAGTTCATCAATACCTACTTTGAAAATCTTTACTGTCATAGGTTCAATAACACAGAAGAAATGGACAAATTCCTAGAAACATATGAATTACCAAAGCTGGATCAAGAAGATATAAAACTGCTGAATAACCCAACTTCAGTTAATGAAATTGAAAATGTAACTAGAACCTTACCAAGAAAGAAAAGCCCAAATCCTGATGGATTCACTGCTGAATTCTACAAGAAATTCAAGGAAGACTAAATGCCAACACTCTTCAAACTCTTCAATGAAATTGAAAGGGAAGCAAGTCTCCCTAACTCATTCCTAGAGGCAAGTATTACCCTAAAACCAAAACCAGAGTAAGACCCAACTAAAAAAGAGAACTACAGACCAATCTCCCTAATGAACATAGATGCAAAAATCCTCAATAAAATACTGGCAAACAGAATGCAGCAAGTCATTAACAAGATTATACAGCATGACCAAGTGGGATTCATCTCAGAAATGCAGGAATGTTTCAACATATGCAAATCAATAAAGCTAATCCACCACATCAATAGAGCCAAAGATAAGAATCACATAATTATTTCAATATATGCAGAAAAAGCTTTTAATAAATTCCAACAGTCATTCATGGTAAGAATCCTGTGGAAAATCAGAATAAAAAAAAGATGGCTTTGGGACATCCTCAGAAGCACTGAGTCTCTATGCTTTGCAGCCTCAAAACTGCAAAAGTGAAAGATTCTGCTTGGAGGAGAATGCCACAGAGTGCCATGCTTCAGAGTGGTGGTGGAGGCCACAGGAGGTTCCAAAATGGCAGCAGCCGCACCAGGTTCCATAATGGCAGTGACATAGAGAACGTGCTCCTCACAATCAGGTTCAGAGTACCCAGCAATCCAGGTACTTGACCCCTATAGCCAAGACAGAGGAAAGCCTGCCTACTGCTCCAGTTGGTAGCAGACCTTGGTAGTATCCATGTGGCACTGGGTTTAGGTGCATGGAGAATACACAAGTTCTGAGGTTAAGGCAGCTTTCACCTAGATTTCAGAAGAAGACCTGGGAGTCTAGGCAATGGGTCCCTGAGAGAGCAATGTGTGAATCTGTGAGTGCGAAGCCAAAGGTGCAGTGGAGAACCCAGATGTTTGAAAAAACCAGAAGCATGGATCATCTAAGGAAAGCTGCAAGGATTGAGCAGAGTGGGCCTAAGGGAGAAGCTGTAGAAGCTAAAACCCCCGGAAGTGCTGTGGGGGTGGAATCACTCAAGCCTTTTGGAGTTTGCAACCAGATTGCTTCAGATGATGAGTGTGGAGCTCCACGACTTAATGCTTTCCTTGCTGGAATCTGGACTTCCTTTGTTCCCAATTCTTTGTATCCTGTTTGTACCCTTTGGAATGGTAGTGTTTATCTTCTGTCATAGAATGTTGGAAGTATTTAACTTTGTTTTCATTTGTACAGGGGCTTGCAGCTAAGAGTTTGGCATAGATCTCAGTAGAGACTTAGGACTTTGACTTTTCAACAATGCTGAAACTGTTAGAACTTTGGCAACTCTTGGAGGTGGACTAAGTGTCTTTTGTATAAAGGATGTGAATGAGTCTTGGGGGCCAGAGGTGGTATGTTATGGCTTATGTTTGGATGCCCCCCCCACCAAGCCTTATGCAATCATGGAGGAAGCTGAATCTAGCATTTGTGATTGGTTCATTGTAAAGCACTGGGATTGGTGGTGTGAGTGCTGCACCCACCCAGTGGTGGAGCTGGCATGCAGTGTAAGGACCAGAAGGAGGAGTGTTTTTCCTCTTTTGCCTGGTTTGCTCCCACCATGAATGGCTGCCCCTCGGTCATGCCACCCTGTCTTGGAGCCAGCTGAGTATGGACTGAAACCTCCAGAAATTGTAAGATAAATAAACCTTTCCTTCCCTAATTTTGGGTGTCAGGTATTTTGTCTCAGCAATGCGAAAGAAGTAATCAAGACAGATGGTCTTTACATCAATCTGATAAAAGTCATGCATGACAAACCAACAGCCAGCATCATATTGAATGGTCAAAAATTGAAAACTTTCACTCTAAAATCAGGAGCAAGACAAAGCTGTCCACTATCACCACTCCTATTCAGTATAGCACTGGAAACATTAGCCAGAGCAATTAGACAAGAGAGAGAAATAAAAGGAATAAGGGTAGGAAAGGAAGAAGTTTAATTATCACTATATGCAGACGGCATGATCCTCTACATAGAAGACCCACAAAACTCCATTGAAAGACTTCTAGATGTAATAACTAAATTCAGTAATATAGCTGGATACATCAACACTCAAAAATCAATAGTATTCCTGTACAAAAACAACAAACTCACTGAGGAAGAAATAAGAGAAGCCACACCCTTCACAATAGCATCCAAAAAATGAAATACTTAGGAATCAGTCTAATAAAGGAAGTAAAAGATCTATTCAGTGAAAGTTTTAATACTCTGAAAAAAGAAATCGAGGATCTCAGAAAATGGAAAGATATTCCTTGTTCATGGATAGGAAGAACGAGCATTGTAAAGATGTCCATTCTTCCAAAATCGTTATACAGATTTAATGCAATTCCAATCAAAATATCATTAGCAAACCTCACAGATGTAGAGAAAACATTTGTAAAATTCATCTGGAACCAGAAGAGACCTAGAATAGTGAAGGCAATTCTTGGCAACAAAGGTAAGGCAGGAGGCATCACAATTCCTGGCTTGAAATTATACTACAAGGCTACTGTGATAAAATCAGCATGGTAATGAAATAAAAATAGACCCAAAGATCAAAGGAATAGACTAGAAGATACAACCACAACTACAAACACACTCAGTTATCTTATCTTTGACAAAGGGACCAAACATGTTCACTGAAAGAAAGATAGCCTTTTTAATAAATGGTGCTGGATAAACTGGCTTTCCATATGCTGAAAACTAAAATTAGACCCATGCCTATCACCATGCACTAAACTAAAGTCAAAATGGATCAAAGATCTAAATATTAAAACAGAAACACTTATTCTGCTGGAAGACAAAGTATGTAGAAATTTTGAAGACAGAGGGGTAGACCGAGAATTCATGAACAAAAATCAATTTGCATGGGAAATACTTCCCAGAATCAACAACTGGGATCTTGTTTTATTAAAAAGTTTTTGCATGTCAAAAGAAATCTCCAACAGAGTGAAAAGAAAACCCATGAATTGGGAAAAAACCTTAGTCAACTGTTCCTCAGACAAAGGACTTCTATTTAGAACATATAAAAAATTAAAAAAAATCAGGCCCCCAAAATTTAAAGACTCAATCCAAAAATGGGCATGTGAGATGAATACATGCTTGTCAGCAGAAGAAATACAAATGGCAAATACATGCATGAAAAAATGTTCAGCATCATTGGCCATTAAAGAAATGCAGATTAAAACAACACTGAGATTTCATCTCACTCCAGAAAGAATGGTCAGGATCAAGAAAACCACCAATGACAAATGCTGGAGAGGCTGTGGAGAAAAGGGAACTCTTCTGCATTGTTGGTGGGAGTGTATCCTGGTGCAACCACTGTGGAAATCAGTCTGGAGGTTCCTCAAAAAGCTGGGATTGGAAGTCCCATTTGACCCAGTTATTCTGCTTCTGGGCATATTCCCAGAAGAACTGAAAACATACCACCGTGACATATGTACACCTATGTTTATAGCAGCATAATTTGTAATAACTAAATCTTGGAAACAACCCAAATGCCCATCAACTGAGGAACAGATAAAAAAGATGTGGTATTTTTATGCAATGGAATACTACTCAGCTATAAAGAAGGATATCACTGAGGCTTTTATAGGTAAATGGATGCGACTTGAGATCATACTCATAAGTGAAATAAATCAAACACACATGTGTAAATACTATATTGTATCCCTAGTGTAAGACACTGAAAGAACAAATAAGAAACAAAATCTTTAACAAATATTGTGAAAGGGAAAAAAGCTTCTCAAAGGGTAAAAAATAACTCAGACAGGGAAAAGGAGAAAAGAAGGAAGGAAAAGAAAAAAGATATAAATTTGTAAATATACACTTAAGATAGCTAAAATGATTGTATTACTAATTGTATTAGTTCTTGGAACAAAACAATTAATGTTTATAGGATTAGATAAAATTTGCATGTCTATATCTGGTAATCTGAGTAACTGTTTTGAAGATAACTATGCAAAATAACAACCTTTGTTGTGTTCCTACCACCTTGTTTTGAAAGCCTATTTTGTTATTGTTTTGGGATCTTTGTTATTGTTATTTGTCTCTTTTGTTTCTTGTTTTTCTTGTATTTTTTTGTGTTGTGTATTTCCCTCTAATACAGAAAGGATAGATGTACATGTACAGGCTTATACATGCTTAGAACTTCTCCTAAAGAGTTTACAAGAATTGATTTTATTGTGTGTGATATGAACAGCTACTTTAAAGAAAACGAGACATAATGGCAGCCATTGCTGATTTCCTATTGTCTGGTTTTGAAGACCTACATTACTTGCATTCTTTTGTTTTGATTGGTTTTATACTATTTTGTTTTGTTTGAATTTATGGTGTGTGAAGTTATGGATAACTATTTTGAAGAAAACAAGAGACATCATGGTAGCCACTGTTGATTGTCTGTTGTCTTATTTGAAGTCCTGTGTTTCTTGCATTGTTCTGTTCTGATCTGCTTTGTTCTGTTTTGTTTTGCTTTATTCTCTTAAAAAAATATATTTTATAGCACTTTTCAGATATAGGTCAATCTTGCCAAAAATAGTGTACTTAGACTCAGCTACAAGCTACAGTTTCATAACCTATGAAGATAGTTATGTAAATACAAAAAATTCCAGAATGTTAACACAACCCACTGAATCAGAATCTTCAAATGAACAAACTGAAAGTAGGAATTTGTAAAAGCATTGAGATTCTTATGGTTTCAACATTTGCCTTTGGTGCACCCATGATTCCAGGAATAATAGTTTTAATACGTAAACTTTTCCTAAGAGTGAAATTTTTGACTTGGGGAAAATTGAGACAATTAGTGCTATACTTTATCTTCCAGAGTATGTATTCAGTTCAATTGTACACAAAATGGTTTAAAAGTCCTCTAATTCTGTTTAAGCCTTTGATAAATGCTGAAAGGTGAGAATGGAGGAAGGGGAAAGAATACTAGCAAATAACAGTAACAACAAAAAATGAACCTTACAAAGAGTTTCTAGTCTGGCTTGGCAAGCATGAAGAACAAAGACAAATTCATAGTGTATGTACAACAACATGTGATCAAGCATTTGGGTACATAGAAAGTGTTAACAGGAATGTAAAAGTGAGGTTAGTGTGGGCTTCAGCTGTATCACAGTTTAAAAACTAAGTGAGTCCAGTGAACTCTTGCATCTCTCATTTAGTCCAGTGGGGAGAGTATTGTGCAACACAAACTTTTGAAAGGTGAAATGTCAGTACTCAGGTATCTATTTGGGTGGTACACAATGAAGAACAAAGGCAAGTGAGTGTGGCATGCCCTCAGGCCATCAAGGAGATCATCCAGCAGAGCAATATTTCAACTCTCCTTCTCCATTCTTTATCCTTTATCATATTATTGCAGTATTCTCTGAACCAGCATCATTCAGAAGACTAGGCCACAGAAAGAAGTGTCCTGCTTGTTTTTCCTTTTGGTTCTGTTTTGAGGAATTGAACTCCAGCCCTTTTTGTATTTTTAAGACAGGACTCCTTATATCACTAAGTTGATCAAGCTGGTTTCAAACTTGAGATCCTCCTGTATTGGCCTCCTAGAGTGCTGGGATACCAGTGTTATTTTTTTGGTGCGGCGGCGGGGGGGGGGGGTGTACCAGGGATCAAAATACAAGTGTCCTCTGCCACACCTGACTTGAAATGTTCTGCTCATACATGCATTCAATAGATGGAAACAAGTGACTCCCTGGATGGTTATTAGATGCTAAGGGTATCCGAGGGTGTGTGGAAGGAAGGCAAGGATTGAAGGGGAGAAAAAATGCAGTGGTGACTACAGAGAGTTTTTCATACCTTGAGTAATTTGTAGTCTAAACTATATGGTCTTATGGGTTTATTTACACACTTTGGGTATTCGGAGCAATTCTCTAATGCTGCAAAATGTGAAGCAGTCTACAAAATACTATGTTTATACAACATCTCCTAAGTACATCAAATTGCTTTTTAAAGACCACCACATTATGATTTCTTTTTCAAAGATGAATTCTGATTTATAATTAGAGTTGGGACTGGGTGTCTCTACTCTAATTCAGTTCTGAGATGTGCTTGTAACCTATTTTTGTGAACACTTAGAAAACATCTGCTCCATGAACAAACTATGTGTTCATCTCCTTTTTTCCCCTCTTTCTCTGCCACTTTATTCTTTCTCAGTCTTCCTCTGTCATGGTCTTTTTATTTCCCATTCTCTGCCATTCTTTTTTCTCTCTTTCTGTCTCTTATCAAACTGAATGTGAAGCTTGAACTGAGTACCATTCTTTAAGCATTTTTTGTGAAACTTTCCATGTATCCCTTCCCAGGCTCCATAGTCAGGATTCCTTGATCAGAATTCTTCCTAATAGGTCTGTCCCTCTCCTTCTTTTCCCTCTTTCCATCTCAGGCTGTCTGGGTTGGTTGACTTGCTTTGTGCTGAGGTTACCTCTGGTCTCTACCTCTTTTAGAAAAGACAGGAAAAAAAAGTTATATGATACTGTCAGCAGTGATTTAATAAAGTTTCACCTTTTATTTGTATGCACAATCTTGACAGCAAGTCTTTTCTCACTCAGTTCGGTGCAGTTCTAGTCCAGAAGGAGGACATGGCCCTCATCAGAGATGAGTTAAACCACAGTGAGCCCCTTCAGATGTAACTGCCCGCAGATGAGCTGTGAGCAGTCAGTCTTGTTTTGTCTAAAGGTCAGCACCATGGTTGCTGTCTCTGGGCACCTTTCCCCAACAATCTCTGCCTTCAGGGTATGTCAGAACTGGCAAGAAAAGGATTCAGCCACAATTTTATGTCACCATCCTATGCTACTGCCATCTACCATGATCCCAATGGTCTCTGACAGGGACATGTAAACAGTGTTCATTGCATATCACAGTATGCCAGGCACTCTTAGATAACTTGGCCACAGTAGCACTCTAATTCATTTGATCCTTGTAACAACCTTGTAAGACATGGGAATATCATTTCTAATTTACAGATAAGGAAACATGTAAAGAGGCTAAATGATTTGCCCTAGTAATATAGGTACTATGAATTTCAGCAAAGGGAAATTAGTGCTTCCAAACAAAATAAGGGAATTTGGCTTTCAGAAAAGCAGTAAACATATTTTCTGGGAATTCTTTTTTGTTTCATATGTTGCAATTTTATTGACCTGTAGAAACTGAAAGAAAACTTTAGACTTTAAGAGAACAGAACACTTGATAAGGCAGAGCCTAAAATCTATAAAAATACACTGATTTTTAAAAAAATACACTGATCTTACAATACACTAAAGTACAGTGTACTTTTAAAGTACACTCATTTTAAAATACATTGATTTTTAAAAAATACTGATATCCTTTCAGTGGGGTTCTTGAAGCCAAAAGGAGTAGACCATTCTCTAGAAAAAAATTCTCTAAAAGTTTTATTTCTTCAACAGGTAAAATAGCGATGTTATTAAAACAGTAAGAACTCCTAAGGCTTATGCTGCTTTCAACTGGTTGGTGTACCACCCACACAGAAAAGAGAAAAATAACAGCAAATTTTAAAGGTAAAAATTAATACATTAGAAATAAACTTCATGAGAAGCTAATAAAATTAATATACCAACTAATCTATCAAAAGACCAAGAAAACACAAATATTAATTGTGGTTTGATAAAGGGAGAACTATAGCTATAGTGGAAATTAATTGCATGCTATACTAGAAAAAGTGATTGATTTTACAGGGAAGCAAACTGCCAAAATTTATTTAATAAGTGATAAAAATTCTAAACAGGTCAATAGTCATGAAGGATATTAACAGTGTTGCCAAAGAGTTACTTTCCTGAAAAAGTGCCAAACACAGATAGTTCTGAAATACACTCTTCATTTTTATAGGAGCACATAGTTCCAATGCTATTTAAAAGATTCCAGAATCGAACAGAATACAAGACAATTACTATTTTTTAAAGCCAGAATAACAATTATCCAAATCCTGAGAAAGCAAGCACTCAAATGAGAAAATTACTGAATAATTTCATTTACTATGACGAGTAGGAATTATCCATAAAAACTCAGCAGTATAATGCAAGCATAATTTATTATGGTCAGGCACAGATTAGCATTGAAAGCAAAGATGTGCCAGAGCTACTATATCAAAACCCTAATCCATTATCGTGATAGGTCGATGAAGGAAGACTGTATAATCTCTTTAATATATGCTTACAAGGGACTTGATAAAAACATTTTTTCCTAATGAAAATATTTAGTAAATAGGGGTTATATAATTCTTTCTTAAAATACATACATTAATATGCACACAAATGCACAAGCACATGTGTGTCATATAAAATATCAGAAGATCACAAAATACAGAAGGCCAATATGGGGTTTACACTTAGTAGTGATATTTTTGAAGCAGTGCAATTTAAAAACAAGGTTAATTTATGAATAGCTTTATTAGAACTCTATTTAATATTATCTTAATGTATTGACACACATGGTTAGTTAGTAGTACTATGATTTTGAATATAGAAGGAAATACTGTAAGAATTTGAAGTGGATAGAATTGTTAACTAAAATTCTCAAAGCACTGAAATACTTAAATTTAATTAAAATTTTTTATATTATAAACAATGACTCATAGAAAAATTTAGTGAAAAATAATTTAACTTCCCATGACAATAAAACCATAATTCATTTTTAAAAGAATAAACTTAAAAAATACAGAGGTTGCAAAAATTATAACCTACTGAAAACCTGAATAGTTTGGGCCGTATTTGGTCTTAAACTGGGTGATCCAATATTACAAAAATAGCGGTGCTTCTTGCATTAATATAGAAGTGAAATGCCTCTCCATAAAAAGTGACCAGAATCGACACAGACACATTAAATATAATGAGGGCTTAACAACTTCAAGAACCCTCCCATATATAAAACACATAGATACAGTGATTCATGAAACATACTACTGAAAAGCACAGTTAATGCTTATATTGTTTGATCAATTTTGCATGCCTATACCTGGTAACCTGAGCAACTATTTTGAAGATAACAATATGCAATATTATAACCTTTGTTAATTTCCTATCCTCTTGTTTTGAAATCCTGTATCATTTTTATTGTTTTCTTAAATTCCTTTTAAAATAAAAAAAAATTTAAAAAGAATAGACAGAGTAATTGTACAAAAGAGGAACCTAATGTAATGTAAAATAATAAATATGGCATTTTGAATTAGTAGAAAAATCACTATTTAATAAATGCCAAATGGTCATTTGAAACCCGTGGAACTAGAACCTTAGTTCATGATTAAGGCAAAATTCAGAGGAAATTAAATATGCAAATGTAAAAAGTGAGAATGCAAAAGCACTAGGAGAACATGTAAGAGGATATATAGCATTCGTAATGTGGAGGTAGGAAATGCTTCAACCAATAAAAACTGAAAGTCAGAAAGAAAATCATTGATAAATTTGAACAATAAAAAATAAGCTATCATTCCTTCTTAAATAACGAAAAGTGACAGAGAATGACTTTGGAATAGAATAATTCATTTTATTTGAAACCAAAGGTCGAAGATCCACTATATACAAAATACTTAAATATCAATGAAAAAAAGAAATGGACAACACTACTAAAAGTTATGCAAACTTATAATATAAGAGCTTACTATTCATCTATAAGAGAAGTCAAATGTTCATGTTATATGTATCATTATTCCTGGGTGTAAACATTTGCACAACTTCCCCAAAAGCAATTTGGAAATACCTAGTAAAATAAATATCAACAATTTTGATCTATCAGTTTCACTGGTTAACATTTGTAAGTGCAAAAGGATATACACAGTGAGAATTCATTGTTCCTTTTAACTTATTTTGGTAATTGCGAGGCATTGAAAATAGCCTAAATATCTATTAATGACGGTTGCCCTAATGATGGGAGTGGTGTATATATGTTATGGTATACTGATAGACAGAGAGACTACTGTGTGTGAGAGTAGAAATAGTTCTAATACACAAATCTTGTATAGATAATTTATTGCTGTAACATAGAACCTAACATATTACCTGGCACTTAACAATGTTCAATAAATTGGATTTTTTTGATGAACAAATGCACAATTATATGGTAAAAAATAACTTGTAAAATATGTGATTTCATGTTGTCTACTATCAAAAGCCTCTATTTAAAATATGTCACCAAAGTATTTCTAGTGTTCTTTATTACACTACACATTCTCACTTCCCAATTTTTATTTGTATGATTTTCAAATTATTATGGTAAATATACAATTGCATGAGATTAAAATGCTGAAATATGAAGAGGAAACCACTCCTTTGTTTATTTACAGTAAGGTGGTGATATTTGGTATCACCTAAACTTACATTCTTTATGATTAAATTAATGATGCTTGAGTGCTACAGTTCAGCCATGGTGATGCTATATATTGGAAAAGAAAAGTACTAAGTGTGATTACATAATTTTCATTAAAGAAAGCAGATACAATCAAGACAACTGCATGAGTTAAAGTTTACAAAACACTGTCACATAAATCAAATTTGTGTGAATACTATATTGTCTCCCTAGTGTAAAAAAACCAAAACTGAAAGAGTAATACGATCCAAAATGTACAATAGATATTGTGAAAATGAAAGGGTAAGAAAGTGCTCAAAAGGAAACAACAACTGGGTTAGGGGAAAAGAGAAAAGGAAGAAGGGAAAAGATTATATATATAGGTATACTTATACATGTGTTTATGTATTATATATATATATATATATATATATATATATACAAGATAGATAACTATACTACTAATCTCTGTAAGTTCATCAAAAAGAACAGTTTGTGCCCTCATTGTTTGATCGTTTGATCGTTTTTTCATGCCTCAATCTTGTAACCTTAACAACTACTTCTAAGATAACGATAGACAATATATTAACTAGTGTTCATTTCCTACTATTTTTTTGGAAATTCTGTATCATTTCTGTCTTTCATTTTATTTTGTTTTTAAAATAAAAAAGTTTTGCATATGTTTATTTAATTCCATACTATTGTTTTCACTATAGGCACGAGATGAATAATTCTCAGAATGAATAAAGGATCCATAGTTACCATATTAATGAAGAATCAGTACTTGAACTTTCCTTGATCACTCCATTGGATTGCTATGCTATGACAACCATCACTATGCAGCAGGTGCTCTACCTGGGGAAGAGTAAATATGTTTTGGGGTGATGAGGAAGACAAAGATAGGACGTACACTGGATGGGAAAAGTCCAAATTTCCATTTAGAGTTTAATTGTGCAAGGTGCTATTTAATACTATGGCATTTTGTTTACTTGTAATATTTCTTTCATCCAGAATGAGAAATTAAGACTGGGTCACATTATGAAGGCAATGTTTTCCTGCTCCAATAAAGCTTACTCCTTTCTCTGTGGGGCCAAATTACAGTTGAAAAGGCTGTAAATAAAAGATGAGCACATGCTAATTCAAATGTAAAGAAACCATAAGAAGTAAATATTGTATTGCTACTTTTGTGCTATTTGGTCAGCTTGGACACACACCTATGAATGGGCATTTATTTATGACGACATAGCACATTTTCCGATTATGGGGAAATGTGGCTTTATTCAGACTATTGTATTTTGGGCATCAAAATTACTTTCTGCCTGTATTAAATCCCTGTGCATCCATGATGAAAAGAAAGCTTTAGTACTCTAATGAAGGACGGTGTGTGATTTATAATAAAAGGTTATGAATTTCTACTTTGCAACATTCCCTTTTCAAACATCTACAGACTTTGAATATTTGTGCCAACTACACTTACAGAGAGAACAACCTCAGCCTAATAACTCCCTCACAAGGAAGAACACAGAATCAGGTTGGAACGAGAGACAGTCTTTTTCCCCCAGTGGAGAATATTAAGAACAAAACAAAACAATTTGTTGTACTATTATTTCCTACTTTCAGGAGAAGTTTGAGAAATAATTTTCTTTGTTTTTCAAGGGCTGAATCCCTTGATATTGAAAGGCAGAAGAGAAAAAAATAAAATATGGATATATTGCAACTACTGCTGAGTTTTAATTTTCCCCTGTGAATCATAGAAATTCATGTTATTGGTATTTTATTTATTGGTAGCTTATTTATTAGTAGATGAATCTCTCTGAGGGTATTAAAACTCATTAAAAGAAAAGATAAGAAAAATATGTAAGCAATTGACACACAGTGGCTTCCAGTTTTAGAGAAAGAAGTTTATCTTCACTCAATTTACTGTAAGAATTTGATCATCTATGCTTAGCTTTCTAACAAATTCAACACCTCTGAAATGCAGCCAGGAACCCAGCAGTAATTGGAAGTAAGGTCTCCTGAGAGGCTACATGCTATATGAATGAGTCAATCATGAAAAGTTATGCCTGTGAGAGAGCTCTTTATGCTCTCATTTAAGGTGTTTTAGCTTTTTCTTTGCACATGATCCTAACAAATCTTATATCTTCTTTTGATTCCCTCTAAATTGTCTATGCAACAGTCAAAATGAGCTTCTTAAACTCAAAAGTAATCACACTGCTCCTTGTTTGAAATATCTGAATATAAGATACATATGTTTTTGGAAATGATTTTTGCAACATATACCAATTAATATATCTACAAGTTTATATGTATATATTAAAATAATATATGTGAAATCATATATATATATGTATATATGTATATATATATGTAAAATATTTGCAAAGACAAAATTATTCCTGGGGATGAGGAAACAAATGGCACTAATAGTATGTACTGTAAGACTAATGCTATGCACTATAAACTCATATGCTGAAATCTTAACCTCAAAAGCAATGGTTTTAGGAAGAAAGGCATTTTGAAAGTGATTAAGTCATCAAGGTAGGGCTCTCATGAACAGGGTTAGTACGCTTGTACAATAGCCTCAAGAGAGTTACTTTACCCTGTACCATGTGAGGATGTAGTGAAAAGGTACTATCCTCAAGTCAGCAGACACTAAATCTGCTAGCACTTTGGTCTTAGACTTCCCAACATTCCAAACTGTGAAATTCTGTTGTTTATGAATTACCCATCCACTGTATTTTATTATAGCAGTTTGAATGCACTAAGACAATTAATTACTACTGATTTTAATCCCTTCAGGTAAATTACTCAGTACAAAAAGATTTTATTGAAATAGTGTGTAAGAAATTTTA
Source organism: Dasyprocta punctata (assembly GCA_004363535.1). Lineage (NCBI taxonomy): Eukaryota > Metazoa > Chordata > Mammalia > Rodentia > Dasyproctidae > Dasyprocta > Dasyprocta punctata. Next base: position 157,566 of record RJWM01000755.1, read on the forward strand.
AGGACTGTATCCTTCCTTCCTGGGTCTACACATTTTTTCTGAGTTTCGTTGGATATATTCAATAATTATATTTTGAGAACAGTAATATCATTTATGGATGGCTCAAGATCAGGGTATCTTCTCTAAACTGGCAGCAAGGTCAGGAAACTTACTTCAACAGAAACTAACATAGCTCAAAATAAAATTCAAGAAAAGTAATCACTTTAAGAGGTGTTTCATAAAAACACAGTAGCTCTAGGTAGCAATGAAAAAGAAACTACTATACACCAACTAAAGTGACATATATATTTTAGTAATTCTCTCATTCCATCATTGAATTTCCATATCCAATATTATGAGTTTTTTTCTAATTTTGTAAATGCAGATAGAAAGATAAACTATTTCAGGGAAAATAAGTTGTCTGTAAAATCTCAAGTAGACTAAATCATAATTAAAGTTGTCCTGAGATATCATAAAAGGAGAAAGTTTTGGATTTTCATAAAACCTAAGGAAATGAAAATCAGGTTCAATGTATCTCTAATTGGTTAATAACAGTCAATGAGTCATTGTATTAAGAGGGCTGGAGCTCACCAACTGCTAAGAATTGAACGCTTATGGAACAGAATAGATCTTTAGGCTCCCTGGGTACTGGTGATGCTAAAGATGATGCAAACTAATAAATGTGCTGAGCACTTTCTATGATTCAAACATTGTGCTAAGTATGTTCATACATTATGCTAGTTAAATTTTACAACTCTATCAGGCAGGTATCGATATTAACATTTTTTGGATGAGAAAACTAGAGCTCAAATAGCTTAATTTTTAGAGAAATACGAAGTTCAAACTAAGACTTGTGATTCAAAACTCTAGGTCCTGTACCTCCAGTATATATATATAGCCTTAATGATTGTCCAGTTGCCCTGTTTCCTTATATTTTCCATGATTCTGTGCACACCCAGCAGGCTCTTGCTTATACATTTGGTTTCTATATTCTAGCTCTTCAAACATGGCTATCCACATTATACATTATGCAGTGGCCCTTTTAGTTTATAAACACCTGGAGTATATTTAGCTATTGTGACTCAGTTCTTATTAAGTCTTATTGCCCTCAGAGTAAATGAAAAAAACTCGTTTCTGAGATTGAAAAACTGAGGAACAGGAGATAGACTGTACCCAAGCAAATGCCAACAACTCAGGTAATCTGTTTATGAAAACTGTAGAAGTTTATCAGTATAGTGGTTTCTTCACATTCTGAAGGCACCAAATGCAAAGCCTCTTAATAAAGTGTGCCGTGTTTTCACCAAATTCATCAATGGAAATTTCCTCAAAGGAGACCTTTTATAAGTAAAATGCGGAGGTGCCAATAAAGACTCCTCAGGTAAGAGAACATGTATTAAGTGAAGGTTGAGGAAAGGAAAACTCTTAAAAGTTGGGTAGGAAGTCTGAAGGCAAGAAAAGCAGTCACTTTTTCTTCACCTTTCCCTTCCTCAGCATATCACTTGTCTTACTTTCACCTTGCTTCCTCCTTTCTCTTTTTAATATTGGATCAAAACTCCCTTAGGGCTCAGTGGAGCATTGTAATACACCAGTTGTGGGTGAGAGGAAGGCTCTTATTATGGCTATAAGTGGGGGCAGCTATATGAGGTCTGCCTGGCACAGACAGGGAAGATCTCCTTCCAATGTCTGTTTCCACTTTAAGCTCCTCAGCATGGGTGCCTGTAAGTCCCAAGGATACCTTAAGGATGGTTTTCATAGGACAAGAATCTCAATGTATAGCACAGCTAAGGAACCGCTCCTCACAAAGTGTGCCCTGAGAAGAAATAAGTTAGTTTACATTTTCATTTCTATTGCAAATATTTATGAAGGATTATCTTGAAAAAACATACCTTTTTATTTAGGTCATTCTTTCAGTACCAGGGATCAAACTCTCAACCTTGCATCTGTCAAGCAGGCGCTTAAGCCACTGAGCCAAAGTCCCAGCCCTGTTTTTATTTTTTTGAGGCATACGCACTATGTAGTTCAGGCCGGCCTTCCTCATGTTGTAGCCCAAGCTGGCCTCAAACTCCCAACGCTCCTCCTACCTCAGCCTCCCAAGTGCTGGGATTAAAGTTATTCGCCACCACGCCCAGCCTATTTAGGTCATTCTTCATCCTCCTATTTTGCTTCAGAGCAATGAAGAAAATAAGAACAGAACAATAAGATAAAGCTAAAAGGAAGTCACATACAGGCATGCACATAGAAGAAAAGATTTGAATTACCGCTAAATTCATGGACAGCTCATCATTTTCCTACTGGCTTCAGATGAAAGACAAAGTGCTTTATATGTGTATAATAATGTTAACTATAAATATTTTCTTATTTGGTTAGTAGATTTATTAGTTGATAATATTAAATATTTCAATTTGGTTTTATGAATTGTTCAAAAATTATCTAGACAATATTTTTCTATAATTATGAACTTTGAAGCAAATTACAGAGAAAAATTAAGATGCTGAAACTATGTGATGTCATATTTTAAAGTTTATTAAAATTCCCTTAGCTAAAAATTTTTGTTCCAAATAAGCTTTAGTGTGCATATGAGCATACTTTATTTTTCCTCTTTTTAACTATCTAGCGTGCATTTATAATTTTTATTTTACTTTTAGTTGTCAAATCATAATTGTACATATTTATGGCATGCAAAGCAAAATTTTGATATACATTTTTCCATTGTGGAATTGTTAAACTAAGCTAATTAATAAAGCCATTTTTCTTAGATAATTACCTTATAAACCAGTTTTTGGATGCTAAATTTTATCACCTTCATACTTAAGACTATTATGAAAAAAGAGACAATTCAAAGGAATGTTTAAATTTCTTTATACCTGGGACCTTTATAGTTGACACCTGCTGGAATTATTAGGAATGCCGATAAACAAGGAACAACTTACATGTTTCCTACTTTCCTAAATTGCTTATCTAAATAAACTCAGTGAAAATTATTTCAAATAAGCACCAAGTATCTAAGAATACTTATTATTCAAATACAGTGTTTTGTCCTCTCTAATAAGGTAACCTGCTACCCACAGCTGTGCTTACCTGAGACTTTAAATTTAAAAACTTGTGATAAATGTCTGTTTGACAGACATAAATGACTTGGACCTTCTAACATACTTGTTGAACATGAACTTTTGGTTCTCTATGAGAAAGCATAAAAAGGATTCTAACTCAACTGTGAAAATAAATCAGTGAGCCTAGACTATTAAGGTTAATATAAGTGTTGTCTAATGTTCTAAAAATCAGGGATGGTCTCTTGCGCTAAGCATGTCAGCACATGACTGGAATCTGTTGCATTCCAATAAAAATAATGTCCATCTTGTGTAATATATGGCTCCCAGTGTTTTTCTGTGAGGGAAGCCCACTCATTAAAGAAATAATGATGCTTGGACCTATCATACTAAAGCAAAGAGGGATGGAGGGAGGGATAGGGAAAGCAAGCAAGGCAGGGGGAGGAGGGAGGGAGAGGGAGAACACACTGGAAAATTGCCAGTTAACTTACTTATTGTCTCACGTATGTTTAGTAATACGGACAAAATTTCATCATGGTTATTGCTAAGTTTCTATTCCTTTTAATATCATCCTTCGCTTGCCCATCAATTCACATGCTTGGACTGTCCCATAAAGAAAAAGCAAAAGCAAACAGACACACACACACACAACACCTCTATCTACATCCTTCCTACTTCTCCAATTTCTTCTTCTGCTATTGCTCTTCACTTCAGTGATTTGATAATCTAAAACTTTGTGCATTGTTAATTAGTTCATTCTTATACAGCCACTCATTTATTCAGTGAACATTTAATAATAGCTTCCAAAGTAGAATGAATTTTTAATATTTAGCCCATTATTCTATCCTCAGTGCCTGGAACAGTACTTCACAATATAAGACAAAATAGTTACTACATAAATTCATGAATGAATGAAGTGTCAGGCACCATACTGACTGTTGACTCTTGAATCTAGATCCCAATTTATTAGGTATGCTGGTTCAGAAGGATCTCATTATCCTCAGTATCACTACCCTTCCTAGCATTTGGACCCCTTTGAAAAAATGGGAGATTTTTATAATAAGTAGCTGATGAGGACATCTGGATGTATTATGCTAAGAGCACAATTAAGAGGAAAAATGTTGGTAGTGAACTTCCAGCATTGTTATTCACACTTACTTTTCCAAAGTGCAAAAAAGTAATGATTTTTATTAGATAACCAGTGAAAGCACATATTTTAAACATGGTGTTATTAAAAATTATTTAGCACCATTCTAAGCTAAAAGACAACATCAGCCTCATTTTTGTACATGAGAAAAATGAGAGAGAAATGAGGGGCCCTCCTGAGGCTAAGAAGAAAATTATTACAATTTCCCATCTCTGTATTGCAAATAGAATGAGAAGGATTCATGCATAATGTGAGGCAGCTAGCATATGTGCACTCAGTAAGATGCAGAATTCAGCTACGTATCCTGCAGTATCTTAAGAAGACTCTTTTAATTATCAGCTCATACTTCAGAACTTTTATCTTCAGGTATCTCCACCATTTAATTTCATCCTATAAAATTCAACTCACTCAAAATGTTCCAATTAATTTCATCAGAATAGCAATTAGTCCTTTCTGGTTAATCACTGGACAGTAAGAAGCATTACTAATTTTCTCAGAATGTCAGAAAACAATGCCCCTAAAAATGTTTCACTAATGTAGCCCTAACAGTAAAGTAGAAGTAATTTTCTGAGAAATGTGGAAAGAATTAAGTGGTTTGGGGTTAATTCAGAATTTCTTTGAACTTTTACATCATATCCTAAGAATAGAAGCACAGTTTGAACGAAATTCCATAATATACCCATATATAGCTTGCATTCTTTCAGTTTACAAATGGTTGACATAAATACCAAACTAATTTAGGCAAAGAGAAAATCTTGGAGAAAATTAATTAAAATCAAGAAGAACAATAATAATTTAGGGGCAATTTCTTCCAGGGACTTGAGTAAAAGACTCTTGCTTCTCTTGCTGTCTAGACTGCATATGTGATCACTGCTGTCTGTGAGTCTACTGTAACTTCAAACTCTTGAATTCACTTACTCCTATATTTGGCCTAAGGAGGTAGTGTTCGATGTCAGAGTTTAGTTGAAAAATCACGAGAAATGATTTTGTCTGTCTTGGGTCAGATTTGTATACATCAACCAAGAAGAGTAAAGAAGACAGAGATATGGTATAACATGGAAGCCCTCACAGAACCATATGATGTCAGTAGAGAAATAAGTCTTTTCCCAGAGAAGAGATGATGGGGAGATCAAGTACCAGTATCTACTCTACTGCTTTGTTTAATATGCAATGCAACAAATTGTTTATTATGGAGTAGAATTTGTGTTTCAGAAAGACATTTGGCTTTGTTTCATATTTTGTATTTTCTTGTGCACTATTCCCTATTCTGGCATAGGGCTGAATGCTGACCCTTTTGGGGTGATTTCAGGGTATGAATGCATGGCTGCATGAACTGTTATTTATGTGAGGTTTTACTAAGATGTCATTGCCTATGCATTTTAGACCAACACAATTATGGTAGAGCATAGTGATGATTGATACCGATATATAAAGGATAAAAAAATGTCCCAGAAGAAGGGAATTCTTCAGCAATGGGACAAAGATAGGAGACTACACTACTATTTTCAATACATTGGGAAAAGGATGGTAGAATGAAGTTGACTGGAAACCAAATACTGAAATAATGTGAAAAATATGTTGAGAATTTTGGTTTTAAATCCTTTTGCAGCTGAGTTAAAAATTGTAGATCTGGAGGATATATTCACATTCATGTTTTAGAAAACTCTAGTGCCAGTGTTTGAGGTCAATAAGAAAAACATGAAATCAGAGGCATAAAAAAATTCATGTTCAGTATAAATATTCCAGACAAAAGAGTTAATTCCTTGTTTGAGAGGTGAAAGGAGGTATCAAGAGAAACAGGCGTTAAGTGGGAGTTGAGATAGAGGAAGCTGTTACTGCACCTACCCTTACTACTAATAGCATCTCACTAAGAGGTCAATATTCAGCAGATTCTCACATGTGAAATACAGCTAGTGTCAAGGAGGCTCCTGCCCCCCAGAAGATGTCTTTCAGGGCTCCCAGAAGATGAATGAAACCATGCAGATTCGCCAAACCCTATACACATGCATGCTTACTTTATAAGTTAAGTATAATTTAGAGATGAGATTAGCAACAATAAAATGTTAACAGTTATAACAGTATACTGTAATAAAAGTTATGTGGATATTCTCCATTTTGAAAAAGTATCTCATTATACTGCAAATCATAGCAATGACAGCATGAATTTTTTCTTTAAGGAGAACTTTCATCCTTTCACTTATAGCTCTTCTCTTAGTCATAGCTGAACTGCTGCTATCACTACACTTGTGCGCTGGGACAATTCTTAAATAACCAAAGGTTACTGGAACACAAGTACTAAAAATACCACAACAATTTATGTGATAATGGAGATAGATACTAAGTAACTAACAGCAGGTAGCACATACAGTATGGATATGCTGGGCAAAGGATAATTTATGCCCTGGGAAGGATGGATCTGGATGATGTAAGGTTTCAACATAGTACTCAGATTGATGTGAAATATAAAACTTATGAATTGATTATTTTGGAATTTTCCACTTAATACTTTTGGACTGTGATGGACTATGACTGATCATGGGTAACAGAAAACATAAAAAGTGCTGAAAGGTGACTGCTGAAGAGAGAAGGCAAAGTCATCTGCCTTCTTAAATATAATAAAGATATTTGAAACAATTCAATGGCTCATTTCCATAGAACGTAACACTTAAAATGCACTGAAATATGATCTAAAGAATTCAGATGGTAAGTAATATACGGGAAAATTGCATAATATGGCCTTAAAGTAATGTATGATGGCTACTGTATACTGTTCCTGTCAGTTGTTCTTAGGACAAAACAATAAAAACAAAATCAAAATAAAACACGTGTTCAAATATCTACCAACAAAGTCAAGGTTACAGGTTATGACACCAAGTTACTTTTCCATTTTTATGGACCTTACAATCTGTCTCATTCAATAATCACCAATACTACATATACATACCATCTGGATAGCGCAATTTTCTGCCTACATGGGATCCAACTTGCCTATTTACAATTTAATGTACTTCATTAAAACTCTAATAATAATTATTTGACTGATTTCACCTCCTAATGTAACTTTTGTACAACAGCCCAGAATTAAAATGTCTTTTGACCTGGGTTTGTAACATTTATCAAGATGAAAGTAGATCAGCTTGTAGTATTTGTCCAGGAAATGATTATACTTATACTTTGTAAGGTCAAAAATATCAACTTAATCAGAAAAGAAACTTCTAAATGTAGGAAATTATTCTCTGCTTAAATGTAATAATAAATAAATAGTCCACTAGCCCTACAATAGAATTCTTTCAACAATATTTTTGTCTTCACATTTCCTTATTTTTGTATTTTATGGAAAAAAAACCCAAATTTTTTAACAAGAAACAGTTAACATGACAATATTAAGTAGGTAATACATATTTATGTCATTTCTCTTCATTCTAAATATAATTCTTTTGACTTCTGCAGGTGCTTTATAAACAGGATTCCTGACATTTCATTCATTAACTCGTATTTACAGATTATAGACAGTGTGTCAGGCACTGTACTGTACTGGACACTATGGCAAAATATAAAGTGACTATACTAATAAAATAAAAACTTGTTGAATATTACTACTTACTAGAATTCTTCACTTCTTCTTCTTTTTTTTTTTTTTTTTGAGATAAAGTGTTGAACTCACTGTGATCCTTCTGTCTCAGCCTCCTGAGTGCTGGGCTTACAGGCATGGGCCACCACATCCAGCCAGAAATTTTCACTTCTTCACTCATTCATTTTCTTGAAAATATTGTGAGACCTGTTAACTTTTATTATTTCCATTTTAGAGATGAAAAGCACAAAGAGAGTAAATAATTTCCTCAAAAGTACTGTTATGGCTTTGTCTAGATGTTTCCCCAAAGCCACATGCGATCATAGGTGAGGATTTTTCAGAGATGGCTGGATCTTAAATGAAGTGCTAGGATTAGTGTTGCTATGATTAAGGGTGTGTGATTACTAAATCAGTGCACTGATTGGTTTGGCACTGCCCTAATCCCAGTAGCCTGGATATAATATAAAGCACAGAAAGAGGCAAGTTTTCTTCTTTGCTTGTTTTTGCTGTCTTTTGCCTGCAAAGAACTGCTTCTCTGGTGTGATGCCCCTCTGCCATGTGACGAGCAGCCTCGGAGCCAGCTGACTATGGACTGAAACCTCTACAGACTGTGAGCCGAATAAAGCATTCCTCCTTTAACTTCAGGTGTCAGGTATTTTGTCTCAGCAATGAGCAAAGTAACGAAGACAAGTATACCACTAAAAAATATACCACTAGAAAAGCACAGATCTTGATCCACAAAATGTATCTCCAAAGCTTTTTTATAATAAAGGGTGAAAAATAATAAATTGCATTAGAGTGGTACTGAGCAATATGTTGAGGATACAAAGGAAGTAAATATCATCTTGACATCAGGCAGTTTGGAAAGTTATCAGGGAAAGTGGCTTCTACAATGTACCAGGAATGTGTCATGCCTCTGAGATGGCTGGTCCACCCCTATTTGTACCTAGCATTATGTCATCAGGGTAAGCTCTTGGCATCTGCCCCTTAGGTTCTGGTTCCAAACTTTAAACCATTCACTCGCCCTTCTTAGAGCCTCCCCTACCTCATCAGATCTGTATCTCCTTTTCTTCCTATTGCTTGATTTGTATACTGATTGAATAACTGCTGTATTTTCCTCAGCTAACTTTTGGCTTTTCACTTAAGTATGATCCAAGGGCTCTGGGCAAGCTTTCCCTCAAGTCACATGACCTCTCTGATACAGTGAAACAGCAACCTCATCTCCAGGGTATACCTAAATTGGACTCTTCTTCCTGCCACTCAGTCTCTGAGACCGAAAACCGGATACATGGGACTCCTGATTTTTCACTGTATCTTTTCTAATCTTGATAAAGACTTTACATGTAAACTCTCCAGGGTATACCTAAATTGGACTCTTCTTCCTGCCACTCAGTCTCTGAGACTGAAAACCGGATACATGGGACTCCTGATTTTTCACTGTATCTTTTCTAATCTTGATAAAGACTTTACATGTAAACTCAGGTGTGCAAAGCAAGGGCAAGTGTAGAGTCATGATATTCACAACTCCTTTAAAGAACAATGCTTTTTGTGAATAATTTGTTTAAACCAAAAGTGAATCAAGAATATTCTTAGTAGTCTTTTTCATGTTAAGTCATACAAAATAGTATGTTTTAATACTTCACCGAGCTTCATGTCAGAGGCTTCAGCATGCTGGGGACATCTGGGGCGCAGCGTTCTGAGTTAGGAAGTCTGAATGTAGGGGTAGATGAGGGGCAAAAGGACATAGATAATTCACCACCCTCCTTCTCACTAATCACTCTCAGGTTTTATACAAAAGATGCCTTCTTTCTCTTTTCACCTACATTAACTTAAAAAAATTTCCTCAATATGCCACAATCTCAAATTCATTATTGGTATGTAATTCTTCACTTACTTTTAAGGAGAGAAAAATAATGCAACATAATCAATTCTGAAATAGAAGTCATTGAACCAGCAAAGCCTGTGGTTTTACTCATAATTGTTTTCCTCTTCTTCCTTTAGACTTGTTTTCTAAAGTAGAGTAGGCAAGGGAGGGTTCGTTCCCGAGACTTTAGTTTTTCCCACTCTCAATTTACCAAATCTTACTTCACTAAAAGAATTTCATATTTAATGATTAGCATATTGATCACTAATTTTACCAGTTCTGAAAACACAATCTATTTTATATATAAAGGAATATATTTTGCTTCAGAATCGAAATGGGAAACAGGGGCCAGGGATTTACCTCAGTGGCCTAAGCACCTGCTTGGCAGGCGCAAGGTTGTGAGTTTGATCCCTGGTACCAAAAAAAAAAAAAAAAAAAAAAAAGAAACAAAGCAAAGAGACTAGGGGACCAAAACAAAAGGATTTTAAAAAGCTCCACCTAAAAATACAAAACCACTGGAATACACTCCATAATATATCTGTTCCCAGGGAGATGTCACTAATGCCTGGGTATGACTCATAGTATAATCATCTTTGAAATGATATAATTTTCATGACATTCATTCAACAAATATCTGCCAGTAACTACTGACAAAATACTATGCTAGGTGCAGGGCACACAAAGACAAGAAAGTCATAGCTTTTGTCTACAAAGAGCTTCTCATCAAGAAGATGTGGTAAATACATACATTGTACTGCTGAAGCTAAAGAAATTGTTTCCTGGAGCCAGAATTTTCTTGTTCAACTCCAGGCTTTGCCATTTCTGAGATGTCTAAGCCACTGTTTTCACTGTGGGGAATGAAGTTAATAAGAATATACAGCCCACGTATTTGCTGTTAAGGTTAAATAAGATAAGATGCTTTATGTAGTAATTGCCTCATAGTAATCTGAAAATATCTATTATTGTGAAGAACTACTATCTCACAGCACGAGATCACTCTTGTGTGTACTCACAAAGATTTGAAGGTCATGTTAAATACACATAAAATGGTTCAATGGGGGTCGGACAATCCTTTTATGTCTGGTGTTACAATGAGGTTTGGGAAGGCTTTACGGACAGTGAAGAAGAATATGATTTTAATTTTATTGAAATTTATAGGAAAGGAGGTACACAAATTAAACACAGAAAAACATTTTTTTGAAATGTAAAGAATGGAAGAAGTCATGTTTGTTTTAACTGTAGATTTTTACACTACAAAAAAAATGTATTGGGGTATTCTCTAACCAATAATGCTATTCATCTCATTTCCTTGAATATTTGTTTCCTACAAGATTCCAAAGTTAGGTCATCATACGTTGGGAATAAAAGAGAAGGAAGGAAGGGAGGGAGGAAGGCAGGCAGGCAAGAATAAAGGAGGACTTTTTGATTCTATGAATTGTTCCTGTTTAAATTAAGAACTACTACTCTAACATCTAGTTCTCTTTGCTTTAATATTTTATTTAGCTACTAAGGTGTTGCTCAGGTTTCTAATGAATGCTGCAAATAGACAATGAGGACTCTCATTCCTGTGTATTTAGAACTCAAACTTCTCTTTGTTCTATATGACTCTGGGAATTGTTAAGCATTAAGGTACCTAGCGGGCATTTTTCTAGCCTGTTGAATTTCAATTTATGTGTACCTGGTTTGCCATTTTCGGGAAGAGACTCAAGGTAATGTCTATGCAGGCTCCTGGGTCTTTTATTCTGTGTGGCTTCTTCTTTTCCAAGTCTCTTGTCTTACAAATTTCAGGGACCTGGCTTCCTCAGCCTCTGAGCCTCAGCTACTTAACTTTTTTACAACTCTCTTGCCTTCATACAGATCTCTAATTTCTGCACTATGAACTTCAGAATCTCTGGGCACATTCTGTGATCACTGGATTTAAGCCAAAGATTTCCTTTTATAAGGGTGCATAGTGATTTTCCACTTTTTAATTTTTGGAAACAGTTGCTTTATACTATATCTGGTTGATGATAATGAAAAACGTCTGCTTCTATCTTACTCCTTATGGCTGAAACAGACGTTGCTCAAAGTGCCACCCTACAAATTAACAGCAAGACCAGGTTTGTAAATAATTAGACTGGACATCCTAGTCATCACCCTTTTTCATACTGAGAGGCTTCTTCATAGAAGAGAGGAAATGTGTCTTTGTTGGCCTCCATTCTTTCAGCCCTTTTAATGACCTTCTCTAGTTTCCTTCAGCAGGCGCTATTTACTCCAGTTCAGTCGTTGATCAGTATTTTTCTGGCCAAAATGATTCTCAGGCTTCTTGACCTTCTGGGAGAGCATCTCCCTCTTTGCAGTGTGGAGGTGAGGCTGTATGCAGTAGGTTTCAGTGGAGTGTCTGGCTGCCATCATCCTTGCCCTGACTCCAACTGATCCTAAAAGCCAGATTTGCTGGACATCTGAAACCCATTAGCTAATGAATTTCTCTTTGTTGAAACTATATTATAGATCTTATCTTGCTTATGATAATGGAGCAAGTATTATGCCTTCTTCCATGAATCATGAAGTCTTGATATTCATAGTAGGGTTAAATATGCGTATCTGAGATAGTGTGAAAATAGCAACTAGGGTACTTTTTCTGAAAAACAATCTAGAAACCAGAAAAAATTATTTTCTTTGTCCTCCACTCTCTAGAAGTCAAGTTTTTTTTAAATTGAAGCATACTCAGCTCAGGTGTTCGTTGTTAAGTAGGTCAAGTGGTTTAGAATAGCCGCCATTGCTTCATTTTTTAAAATATTTGCATTGATAGTAGCTCACCCTTCAGTGGCACTTATTTGGTTCTAAATGACTTTATTTTCCAAAATAGGCAATTTATGTGAATGCAGAGTCATGTTTATTAAACACATATGTGGTACATATTGCTCTAGAAGTATGCATAGCTAATTACATGAATGGTCGATGCCAAGGCTTAAAAATTGGTGGGCCCTAAATTATATTAAACTTGACATAGAACACACATGCTGGAATTTGGGAAACAAAAAGTAATTGATAAATGATGTTTGTCCCCTCATCTCCATACAGTGGCAAGTGTCTATGGAAAAGACTACATCCAAACATCAGTCAGTAACCCCATGCCTGAATGAATAAATGAACAGGCACCTAAGGGACAGCTGATCTATGGGTCAGTTCATACCCCTCTGTTGTTGGGCTGCAGTGCAAGAACAGAAGGAACACCTGATCAAACCAAGTCAGTACCCAAACATTGACGTTTCCCTCTAAAATTGAAATATTCTTTAAAATGCGAGTACAGTTGGAAAAAAGAGACAATGAATAAAATATCTTATATAAAAATCATAGTAGCCCAGAATTTCCTATTAAAATAAGAACTAATATTTCAAAAGCCGAGACTTCATGGAACCAAAACCAAAGAAAATTTACTTAATATTAATAAATAAGTGCAGAAAACCGAATTTACTCTTTTAAAACATTTTCACTAATTTATTCATTCAATAAATATTTATCAAGTGCCTAGTATGCATATGTTCAGTCTCTTCTGGCAATACCATAGTGAATAAATAGACAAAATCCCTGTCTTTATAAATATATTAAGACAGACAAGCAGCAAATAAACAAATAGAGATGATAAATACTCAAAAACATAGACTATTTATAGCATGGAAGCCAGAATTAAGAAATGGAATGGTAGTGAAAGGGACAGTAGAGTAAAGGATTTTTTAAATTTTGTTTTGTTTTGTTTTTTTCTATTAAAGAGAAACAATAGCTTTAACTTTGTACCTGGAATTCTCTCTGTCTGATTAGCCCCAAAATACCTGCAAATTTAGCAGATACTATGCTCTGCTTGAATGTCATCTTTTTAGTGAAGCCTTCCTCCCCAGCCCACTAACACTCCTTATGTTCTCTATTGTTTTATGTGATCATTGTTGCTTTTTTATTCCCTTATTCAGACCCACAATAATAGAAGCTCCATGATGACAAGAATCAACTTTTATTGTGTTCACTGCTAAATCATCAGCACTTGATGTAAGACACATAGCTGGCTGGTATTCAATACACATGTTTGAATGAATGAATAAATAAATGAAATGTAGTTTGATTGCCATATTTTGTATCACAGAAAGGAGATAGGTTGGAGTGAACACAATGAATAGACATTGCCACATGTTGTTCCAAGTAATTTTACTTACATGTATCATATTTGTCAGCCTTGCTTCATTGTGACAAATGCCCTCTATTTGATGTCACCTTTTAGAGTTTAGAATGATACAAACAGCCCACTGCAGCTCATGTGACACAGGTTTGCCACCACTGCCCTATAGATGGAAATATTTATTTTGGCTCACAGTTTCTGCCCAATGTCAACTGGTTCCATTAATTTGAGACCTGTGGTGAGGCAGGAACACCATGGCGGAGGACAAGGGGAAGGAAAACTGCATGCTAGATTGCAGCCAAGAAGCAGAGAAGACACGAGCCAGAGCACAGGGAGGAGAAGCCTGAAAGGAAGGGGCCAGGGACCAGATACAGTTCCCAAGTCACACTTTTCTGACCCACTTTCCTTCAAGTAGATCCCATTGTTTTCATTATTTCTTACAAATGTCACCAAATTATGATCTACTCAATCTACTGATGAAATTAAAGCCCTCATGATCCAGTAACCTTCCAAAAATCCCACCTCTGAACACATAAAACTTTTGGGGGGCAATTTAAGACATACATTATTTAAATTAATGAAATTTAGTAGTTATTTTTTCTCATACGGAACAGGGACAGTTTTTGCTGACATGTAAGAGAAACCTAGCAGTTACTCACTCAATGTTTTCAACAGGAGAAAAGAATCTAGAAATAACTACAGGCCCCTTAAACTTTGTTGATTTTTCCTAGATCTTGAGATTATAGGTGAGGATGGTTGCCAGTCATATATTCTAGAAGTTGCCTCTTCCTTCCAGAATAATTGGTATATTATATTACCATTAATGCTGTAGCAAATTGCCAATACATTGAGTACCTTAAAACAACACTGATTTTGTTATCTTGTAATGCTAGAGGACAAAAATATAAAATATATTTCAGGGCTGCATTCCTTGTCAAGGTTCTAGGGGAGAATCCACTTCCTTACCTTTCCCAGAGTTCAGAGGCTTTCTGAGTCCTATGGTTTGTGACATTTTATCATCCAAAACTTTGCTCTCATCATTGCATACCCTTAACGTTGACTTTCACTCTTCCACCTTGCTCTTTCCCTTCTTAGTGCCCTGGACTGATGCAGATAATTCAGAATAATCATCCCATATCAAGATCTTTCTCTTAATGACATCTGTACAGTCTTCTTGTCATAATAAGGCAACATATTAAAATGTCCTGGGGACTATGATGTGGGGAATCTTCATGGGGCCATTATTTCACCTATCATAGATTTTTTAAATCACCATCATCCCTATTCCACACTTGCATCTAGACCACTGAACAGAAAATCTAATGGATCAATTACCTTCCAAAAATTTTGTACTTGGCTGTTGAGCCACTGGTGGTAATAATATGGCAATGACTTGAAATTTTATACAGAATTGTAACTGTCTGAATTACAGCTATGCTTAATCATAATAGGACTATTCCCAAAAAGGCCACTTTCACTATGTTCCCTACCAATATTAAAACCTCACTGAATTGTGGAGAGAAGTTGTTATAGGCATCAAAAAGGACAGGGAGAGCTCCTAAGGACACTGAAAAGATACAGCACCATTAAAGAATCGACTGAGATTCCCAAAATCGAGAGTCATAAGATTTGTAATATAGATATAGATATATAGATTAGATACAATATGTATAGATATACTACTCAATACTTTATCATTTTTCCACGAAAATTTCAATATCTATACTTTATGTTATGGTCAGAGAAGTGGAACTATTGATCTGCACTGAAATAAGAATTGAACTACATCAGCTGTCGCTACTTTGTCTGATATGACAGAATTCATGAAGCACTAAAATAAAGCACTTTTAAAAGAAAGCACTTTTGAAGCATTATCTAAATGAATTCATAAAATCACCCTTTAAAGAAGTATTATCTTCATTTGAAACATCTCAAAAATAAGGTAATTTTGACCTAAATTTTGGTTATTTTGGTAATTAAAAACATCTTAATTCATGTATAGTAAATCTATAATCAAAGTTGTAATGGTACACATAAAGAGGTAGCCTTGAAGGGAAGTTTTCAGGGCTGTATGGATAAAGAATTTCAAGTAATTCATGGGGTTAGGTCTGCATTTTCTGCCTTCATTTCATTGACCTTAGGCATAATTTTCTCAGGTGTTTTTTTCTCCTGAAGCTTTTCTAGTTCCTACTTCTTTTACTGTGTCTTTGACAGAACTCTCATGTTTTTTCGTCTTATACTAATGAATGTTAAGGCAAAGAATACTGGTTGAAATATTGCCTTTTGCCTACCGGCTGACTGCTTGTATACACGCATAACTCTTATCTTCCCGGCACTCATGGACTGGAGTAGAGGGATGCCAACTCCTGAAATCCAGCATATGTAATTACTAACTTGTTGAAAGTATTTTTATTGACTGTAACTATTAGATTCAGCCACTAGGTGATCAACAGTTTTAAAATTGTATAGTCTAAGGGTTCTAATTCAGCAGAGACAGTTTCCCCTTCATAATACTGTCATCAATCGAGTTTTAAAGACAGCTTAAGGATTTTACAGTTTCTTTTTTAAACCACACACATACACATACAAATGAGAAACTTGATGATTGCTGGTACTTGCTAGTGATTAAAAGCAGAAAGCAACAATTAAGCACACAAAGTAATACCCTGCCTAAACCTCTGTTCCATTTTCCTTGTGTTCATCTTCAATTCCCCAAAGACCTGCCAACTCACTTCCCTAAAAATGCATGTATGTCTGTTATTTTCTCTCTTAGACTACAGGATTGATACTGTGAGGCAGATAGCTAAACTCCAGGGGGATGGAAAATTGGAAAGTTAGATTTAAGTGGGGGAGGGGAATATCTTCCTTCTACTGAGGTTTAAAGGGATAGGACTAATTTTCTGGGTAATACACAGAGATTAGGAGACCATAGAATAAGAAACTCATCTATTATCAAGGTGAAAAGGTACATCTCCAAGGGAGGGGTTGTCACACTAGGGTCGAGACCATTGCTGTTGAAACTTTGTGAATACTCTGCAGAGAAACATGAGCCACCAGTCTAGACCTAGATTTATTACAAGCACTCTGCCACTATGGCTTTTTAACATAATGGTTACTAGGATGTTGTTTCAGTGTGTATATAATTAGTGAAGAAATGATTCTATTAACTTATTTAATATAATATATACTAAGGTCTAATGTGTACTGTGCCTGTTATGTTTTATCTGGTATAATTGTAATTTCCTATATTTTGGTGAGAGCTATAACATATTCATTTAAATCTAGAAATCTTAACTGGATACATTGTTATAGGAGGGTAGTTATTACAACTTGTGCTTCAAGATTTTGTTAATTCTTTATCAAGTTGAGCAAAATTGTATCCAAATCGAAAAAGTCTGTATTACAAAAACATGAGATCTTTTTACTTAAAATAAAGTGTTATAAAAGAAATGCTTTCTAACGTAAACACTAAGGATGCAGTAACATTTTTGCTGAAGAGAACAATGAAAAAAATGCACACATTTTTTTTTTTGTTCAGCTATTCCAAAGACTGAAGCAGAAGATTTGGCTTACTGTGGGTGACAGCTGCTTGGTGTGACTTGTGATATTTCTAAAATGAGAAAACACTCAGAATTACAAGGCTTCATTCTTGCATTAATGATAAAAGTATAATAAAACTTTTATTGTGATTGAAAAGTAAACTATGGAATCAATTTATAGTGAACCTGAAAAGAGGTATTGCTTTCAGTTACTGAATGTCACTTGCTCATGAGTACATGATCTGTTTTTCTCTTGTTTTACCATCCCATGTTCCTTCCAAATCTCTCTCATCTCTCTATTTTACTTTGTCTCAGATACTCATACACACACACACACACACACACACACACATCAAATAAGCATATGCATGTCTTACAATTAATTTTTGCTCAGCATGTGACATCAATTTTGACATTATATGGGAACAACACTGATTGAGGTCTACATTATGTGTGTTTTTAGCTTCTACCATTACACTATATCCCACACTCAGGATATTTGTCACACTGGATGGTGATTGCCTGAACACTTACTTGTTTCCCCTTTGTGAGGGTCGGAGCCATATTTACCAGGCATGTAGCCCAATGTCTGCTTTGTGATGGGTACACAAATGAGTATCAGTACTTCAATGAAGGAACTTTAAAGAATGACTTATGGTTTATAATGTACAGTTATTACAATGAATAACTGTATTGAAGGTTAATACAAAATGTAATACAGTAGTGCACTTTCAAACTGCTTATTGGAGAAAAGACACCCTGGGAACATTCTGTCAGCAGGTGGCTGTTCATCATTGAAACAGGTGTGTCTGGCCCTCTAAGCTTGATGTCATTGGATATTTGAATTATATAATAAATTCTTCTGGATTTGAATAGAGGTGGTGATGCCTTTGTTTGCAAACTTAATTCTTTCCACAATTCTGTTCACAAACCAAATTGGATGAGAACAGGATCAAATTCAATGATTAGGATCATGGCCAACCTTAATGTGGAAACTTTATTGAATTCTCATCCAATTAGGACTGCTTGTGAACAGAGGTACCACCATATTCCAAAACAAAATTCTGATTTTTTTTTTTTGAGATGAGGTCTCACTACACAGTTCAGGCTGGCCTTCAGCTCACTTTGTAGCCCAGGCTGGTCTCGAACTTGCAACAATCGTCCTGCTCAGCCTCCCGAGTGCTGGGATTACAGGTGTGTGCCACCACACCGGCTTCCAAAACAAAATTCTGATTATAAATCGTCTATCTGGCATTCTGGTGAGAAATTTTTCCATCCAAGAGAGGCAAAGTTTGCAATTAATCAAATTCCCAAGTCTGAAAAACCAAGTCTAGATGCCACAATAGGGTCAATCATAAAATGGGGTCATTTGAAGTTACATATTAACAGCAAAATAAAGCAGATGCCCTCCAAATAGTAGCCTTTGAAGTACAAAATATAGAATAGATGAATTTGATAATGACATAATTCCTGTCATTGTTAGTAATCTGAAAGATTTTATCAAGTATAGAATGTTTTCAGTATTTAATTATGCTACAAGAGGAATATACACTTTATATTACAAAAATATTTATCAAATTAAGAATCTTTCTTAAGGAAAACATTATCATGCAATTTGAGTTTGCTCAAATTATTTCAGTTTACATTATTACTTAGCCAGGTATAAATTATTCATGCTTATGGCCCTAATATAACTGTGAAAGAAAATAATTTAGAAAATAAATGTAAATAGGTCTGAAATCCAATAAAATTATAATATTAATTAATGATGGACATATTATTATTATAGGAATTTTGGTAGTAATCATGTGATATAGATGACATACTAAATATTTGGATACTTATTCTAGAACATAGCAAAAATGAAACATATCCTTTGTTCAGGGATACTCTAAATGGAAGCCCCAAACCAGGAATGCTTCTGGACCATGTGTTGTGAGTCATTAGTACACACACTGAGTTACTTATATCTTGTTTGCCAGAGAAGGACAATTCTAAATCTGTTCTTAGTAAGATACTGATGTAAGAATCTCTCCAGTACATTTAGATGTTTGGTTTGTGAATGACCTATATTAGCTCCAGTAACCATAGACTACAGTAGATAAAGCACCTACCCTGGTCTTTGCCTAAGTTCAGGTTCTGATAATGAAGGTCACAAAGCCAATGTGCCTCTACACAGTGGTATGACCTTCTGAGTCAGAAGATAAGCAGTGGGGGAAGGGATGATGCATCATCCTCATTCTTATTTCTCCTTTCAAAAAAAAAAAAAATCTGAGCCAACATGGTGGTGCACTTCTGCAATCCTAGATCTCAGTAAGCTGAGCCAAAAGGATCACCAGGAGCTCAAGGCCAGCCTGAACTGCACAGTGAGACTCAGTTTAAAAAAAAAAATTGGTGTTACTTTTATGATAAAAATACTTCCACATTTTCCCAAAGAATTCAGACTAAAACTCTTAAATATTGTGCTCAAAAGCCATTACCCATGGTCCTCAAATATACCTTTTAAACTCTGACTAGCTCCCTCTGTATTCCCATTACTGTCACTGCTACCTAAAACTTCTCCAACAAATGACTCTTTTTGCCTTGAAATAATTATTTTCTTTATTTTTACTACACTTGAGGACTTTGTCTACGCATCTGTAGTAGCAATTTTCACATTGAATTCTAATTGTTTAGATAAGACACATTCTCCATTAGACAGTTATATACTTGAGGGTAAAATAACCTACATTTCAAAAATTTGGATTCCTGCCATCAAGTGGGTTATGTTCAATAAAGGTTTAAAATGGTCTAAATTTAATACAATATCTGAAATTTACATAACACTATAGAGTTTACAGAATGCTTTCATAAATCTTCTTTCATTTAATCCTTTACAGCAAGCCAATGAGTCACACACTGTGTATTGCTTTTACATTGCAGATGAGGAAATTAAAGTTCAAGAATATTTAAGATCTGCACTTCACAACACTCATCCAAAAGTACTTTTTTTTTTTTTTTTTTTGTGCACCAGGACCCGAACTCACAATCTCACGCCTGCCAGGCAGGCGCTTAAGCCGCTGAGCTAAACTCCCGATCCCAAAAGTACTTTTTGACTGCTGGTTTGATGTGGGAATCACCCTCAGCTTTCCGTGACTTTACAGAAAATAAACACATGCATCCTTTATTTCTGTACTTATTATCAACTTCTTGTGTCCCATACGCAATCGTTTTAAACTCACATTTTAAAATTTTTCCTCAAAACTTCCTACGCATATGACTTAAGGTCTGGCCTCATCTTAGTTATCTTTCTAGAGAAATTAGCACTTTAAAGCACACATTTTCAAGCATCCAAGACTTTTTATTTGATTGAGACAACATCTACCAATCCTGATAATTTAAGGGTTGTGTAATTTCAATGTTATTAAGGGAAAATGGAAACACATCTAACGAGCGGACACTGCTTATCAAGATGAACACCTTGTGCTATCCTCTGATCAGATTTTCATATTATGCCAGCCTGTGTGAAGGGTGGTTCCCTCGAATACACATATGAATAAAAATAGGCTAGAAAACTTTGGGAACAAGTAGCTTGTTGAAATGGACATTTTCTTAAAAAAAACAAAAAACAAAACTGGTGCTCAATTGAAACTGGCCAATGTTCTGGAAGATTTTTTACTCTGGAGCCAAGCCATTCTCACTACTCTGAGAGAAATCAGAATTTATGGTTTTTAATTTCCAAAGGTCATATAGTACCAACACTTTAGGAACCTATGAGTTTGTAGATATATGTCCAAATCCCCAGCCCACCACTAACCTTTATGAGCTTTTCTAAGCTTCATTATCTTCCACTGTTAAATGGAAATAAAAGAAGTATGTAACTCATTGGTGTCATCGCATCCCATGTTAACTTTGTATTACGTATGATGGTGAATATAGAGCTTAGTATAATGATCAACAAGTGCGAGAAATGTTAGGATTGTTGTGGTGTGAAGAAAAGAATAAAAGCAAATAAAATGAAAGATCTGGTACTTCAAGAAACCAGGGCCACCCTGTTGGGTATTTTATATAATTTTTAGCAAAAATTCTAGGAAATAAGTTTCAGTTGCATCTCCACTGACCCAAAGGACACTCTGACCCAAACAGTGGGTGTTTGGAGGTCTCATTAAATATTATCTGTCACAGATAACACTGTCATTAATACCTTATTCTACAGTTAACAAATTTCCCCTTGCTTTTTCATTCCTCTTCTTTAAAAGTGGCAACTGCTTGAGGCCTCCCAATCTGTGTGAGGTGTTTTGAAGGTCATACTAGTAACTATGCAAATGGAGATGCCTCTTCCTTTTACTGCCCTTTGGACAGATCCTGAAGTCCTGGAAGCTATGAAGCCTACTTGTGAATCATCGTCAACTATCAGCCTTCCATCACTGTATCTCTGTGTTACACTCCGAGCTTTAACAGACTGAAACTGATTGGCACAGTGTTGTCCCTCTGCCTGACACTTCAGGGCATAAACCATGGAGTGAAATCAAACTGCAGACACCAGCAGCTCCCGCAGTGTTGTGATAAAAATTAAATTAGAATCCAGAGAAGAGAGTGTATTCATTATATTAAAATGACTGGGTTCTTACATATAGTAAGAGGAAACTTGAAACCACAGTTTACAGTCTTGGTGAACTTGGAAAATTAAACACCTCAGATGAAGGGAAAATCACATTTAAAATATATAGCGATTGACACTGAGTGCTCCTGTGAAGTCTTCTAAATATTAAATACAGATAATGGATATTAGTTAGACACCAGAGGTGGTTTGGCTTTAGAGAACTACAAGCATTAATATTCATTGCATGAATAAGATTTAACTAGGGAAAAAACACGAACAAATCTTTACTGATAACAAGAAATTATCTTTCAATATTAAGGAATCATTCTGCTCTCTATTCTCACAAGTTAAAGTTGACACTGAAAGTTATGCTCCTTTTAAACTATGCATTTCTTCCTATAAAATCCTCTTTCCACAGCTTGATTCTCTTGTTTTTACTCTAGCAATTACAATATAATTGATTCTAGTCAAATGGATATTATTATTGATGGCTTTAGGGTCTCCCATCTAAGAAATCTTCCAATGGGAAAGAAGAATCAATTGAAAAGTACACTACAGCAAAGTAACTTTTATTAGCTTCTAAGTTGGAAATGATACATACTCCATTTTCAATTTTTCTGAATCCATGCTCCATTGGGTTATATCAGGTTTCACCTTTAACATCAGCCAAATAGATTTGAAGGGAGACAAATTGAGATTCAAAGGATAATAGTTTTCAAAGATATAATAAAGCCCACGAACATGAATTGAATATCAGCTTGAAGAAAGTGTTAAATTTTTTCTTTAATGTATGGAATTTGTGTCTGCTAGAAACACTTAAGTTTCTTCCCATATTTTACTGGAAACTGATATTATGAAGAATTTATAGCATGGTCAAAGAATCTCTTAGAGATAGTGCACCATGTGTGGAAGCATTCAGTTTTCACTCACTTTCTTTTATACCATAAAATAGATATACAGTATTTTCCTCAGTACACATAGTAACATACAAAATATAAATTCATAATGCATTACTCATTTTTCTTTCTCTTTTACTTTTTCCCTTACTAATGGAAAGCTGTATCTTCAAGAGTACCTTTCAAAAAAGGGCTTTTGTGACTAGAACTCTGGTACAATAAGTTAGAAAAATTATTCAGATAACTTTTAAAATAAAACTTTAAATTATCTTACTTCTTTGGATACATGACTAAAAGCAACATTTAGGTAGTCATAGACTTAAAAGTCTACAATAATATAAGCCTTTGTGTCAGGATTTTGTATTTTCTGTCCCTATTATGGTCTTCCATTGATTATATGACTTTAAACAAGAATCAGTCATTTGATGCTTCAGTATGGATTAGGGAAATGGAACCAGACAGTGTTACTGTAAAGCACAGGATGCGCATCCAGTCAGGCCTACAAAAGCAGAGCAGAGTCTGTTTTATTAGTGGCTGCTGGGCTGCCTATGTACCCTGCCTATGTGCCCTGAGGTGAAATTTCTTTCTGTGGCCCTTTGGCCAGGTGTATCTTCAAAGGCAAGGAAGGGCTGTGTGGATTCCGTAGCTCTTAACTGGAGTATCTACCCCATTAATTAGTACAAAATATTCTTATCTTGTGAATTTTAAAAGAAATCCCCAAATACCTATTTTTATGGAAAATTTACATGTATGTGAAAGACATTTACAAATTCTACCTTATGTTTATATCAACATGCTTACTATCTGATTCTTAGGCAAAATGCAGGCAGGCCAGTTCTTTTGTTTTCCCTAACAATTCTGTTCCTGTCTTCTTTCCTCACTCTATTCTTGTGTCCTCCCTCCTGTTTAATATCCTCTTTATCTTCACTCAAGTTTAAGTGATTGCTAAAAATTTAAAGATTTTTTTTCAGATAAAACAATTAGTTAAAAAAAAAGAACTGGAGGATTTTAAGAGAAAACAGAATATCAATTCACTCATTCAATAAATATTACGTTACTTCTTTACCCTCCCAAGAAAAAGAACCCCAGGAATATCACACATATATACATATACACACACACGTAGAGACATAAAGGAATGTATAGTATTTGCATAAGAGAGTGAGTATTCACTCTTCAGTTAATGTAGTCAGTCAATGTGTTGGTATATGTCAATGTAGTCTCCTAAGTACCTTCACAGAAACAAACATTATGGGAACAGGGACTGCACTAACACATGAAATTACTCTGATAGTCACTGGATATGGGTAGAGAATCATTCCCTTAAAGTTCTATTCTAGAGACTCACAGAAATGAATGGAACTGGAAGTAGACAGCAGCACAGTGAATCTGCTCGTCTAGGTGTTACAGGCAACTGAGTTAGACAGAGGTATTATACGCAGTATGACAGGGCTAGGCCTTCAAAGGGGCCAGTGCAGAAGACCAGATACCTTGTAACTATGGGGGAGACAGACCTCTTCTGCTGTGGACCAAACCTCAAGACAAAAGATCACACAAATACACCCTCATCCTAAGGGCAAACATCATGGATTGATATTCCAAATAGGTCTCTATCATCCTGAGGAAGCCAGGAGTCACCATCCCAACTCCCTAAGGAAGAGTCACTGCTCTTTAAGCATGTCTGCTTGCTACATGACTTGCTTCCTGATTTGTCCCCAATTTAATCAATTTTACCTGAGCAACTAATTTCATTGGTTGGCCATAGTTCCATCCCACCTCATGCCCACCTTACGGGTTCCCACGTTTTTTCCACCTTAGACCTGCCTCATTTTGTGGTTTTGCTCTATAAAAGGCAGAGTCTTTGGCAACCCACTCAGGACTCCTTCTATCTCTGTCTCAGACAGAAGCTTTCTTTTTCTCAAAAAATATATTCTGCTCTTAACCTCCATTGTTCCAAATTCATTCTTTGACTTTAGAGAACAGAAACTCATACCAGACATATAATAGGTTGGGAGTTTCTTTCCCCTCTATCATAGGGACCTTTGTGAAATGAGTTGTAGCTTTTACTACCAAGCAGCACACACACTGATTTTAGGCTATACTTATAGAACTGTCTGGAGAAGGCACCTAAATAGCCACCAGAGGGGCCTTTTTTTCATTGATCAAGTAGAACTATATATAAAAGTTTTCCATGAGGAATGTTTGAAGGATTAACCAATTCTACAGTTGTTCGACTATTGTAGTCTTATTATTGAGTATCATAGATTTTCTAAGCAAGAGAAGATAGCTCATGCCAGTGGTCTCAAAATGTGAGTTTGAGATCAGAAGCATTCACATTCCCTGGAAACTTGTTAGAAATGTAAATTCTCTAACCCGCTTCCAGACATACCAAATTAGAAATACCAGGGTTGGGGCCAGAAATTTCTGTATTAATGAGATGATTCTGATGTGCATTCAAGTTTGAGAACCACTGACAGAGCCAATTGTTTGAAACTCAAGAAAAAGTCTGCAAATTGACATCAGGGATGAAGCCCTGCTGACAAGTCATTAAAGACCCAGAACATGAGGTCTATTCAGATTCCGACAGTGTCAAAGCAAGGTCAGTTATATCTTATCTGCTAGAATCACTGGTGAGTCACTGTATAAAGAAATGTAGCTTTTATTCAGGGGTCAAAAGACTGATGAGCAGGTGATAGATAGTTTACTGCCTGGTTTTGTAAACAAAGTTTTAGTGATACTCATCCACACTCATTAATTTATTTAGGGCCCATGGTTGTTTCCACATCATAATGGCAGAGTTGAGTAACAACCTTATAGGAGGTGACAAAAATTAAGCAATATGACTGAAGAAAATGGTTGCTAGGAGACTGCATGAATTTCTACCCTTATACTTAGATCAACATGTGATTTACATATGTAAATATTCCTTAAAGGAATTATACAGGGTAGCCCATGGACAAAAGCTAGTTTCATCTTGGGAGTGATGGTATGTAAAAATATGCTACTTTGAAAAAGTACAGCAAGAGTCATTAAAGACAGGACAGGACAATGAAGTTAGGCCAGGAAGGGAAACAGAAGAAATAGGCTTATAGTTGGACTGGGAAGTTCATGAGTAGTAACCTCCTTCACCAATCATGATGCGCCTAATAGAAGACCCTTCCAGAAAGCTCAAAACCTTGTCATTGCTGCTCTCCAGACAGTCATTATTAATCTTTCAGAGTTGATATGCCATAGGAAGATTATTGGCTATTCTGGTCCCAGATTAAAGCACAAGATCAGCAAGGTATGCCATGCTTTATTCTCTAGATCCTGTGTAGTGAAGACCTGGAGGACTCAGGAGGTTACTCCAGAAGACATTTCTTGTAAGAAGTGTTAGGGAAAATAGACAAGAAGGTAGAAAGTAATAGAAAATTCTAGGAACTTTCATGCATGTATTTCATTTAATCTTGCTATTCTACCATTGTTTGTTTATTTTTCACATAAGGAAATGGAACTCATAGTTCTTCAATAACTCATTGTAGGTAAGATCATCAACAAGTGATACATGAGACACATTTGAAGTAACACTAAAGCCCATATTATTCTGTGATCACACTACACTGTTTTGCCAAAGGCTATGCTATTCCTAAATTTTACTTTTTCCAAAAATCCCACCAGACAGTATTATTTATCTAAATAAAGGAATCAAGGGTAAAAGAGAAAAGACAGGAGAAGCAGGAGAAAGGAGATAGAGGGGGGTCAGACACAGGGGACATAGTGCAGAGTACATAGACATTTGTTCTAGAAGGACAAAGTAATCCACAACAAAAACTTTAATGTAAAACTTTCATAAAAAGCAAAATTGAAAAGGCCCAAAATAACCATACCCCTACCCATAGTACAAGAAAACATCTGCTGCTTTGTCTGACCCAGGAAGCAAATATTCATGCACAAATACTTTACTCTCTGGAGTGCATACTAATGATTTAGTGACTGATGAAAGACAGGAGGGATTAAAAAACCAGAGTGAAAAATTAAAACAATTATTTCCAAAATATTGGAGAGACCAAAACAGAGCTGGATTTATGGGAATGTGAAGGCAATGGTTGTTTAAAGCAATTGTCAAGAAGACCCACTACTGTGAAATAACATCTACCCCAGTACCAGCTTTCCCTAAAAACATATTTGAAAATTATTCTTATTATTCTTATTATTTTATTTTGGTTTAAACAGCATTCTCTTCTGGTCTGTCTTTTAAAGGAAAATAAATTTGATAGTGAAAAATATTAATCAGAAGTTACCACCATGGAAATATCAATTGATGAGCAATAATATTTTAGTGTATAATTTTTATTTTCTCAATGATATATACAATGCAAGATATTTGAAGCATCCTTATGTGACTTTATAATTGTAATAAATTCTTCCTAATAAATATCATGAAACTATGCCAGTATTAGTCAAATATGTTCCTAGAATATTCATCTTTCATTAATTCTTCTTATTTGACAGATAAAATGATAAAAAAAAATAAGTGGGAAATGTGGCCTGTTATCTTGCCTTCATGGTATATCAGTCAGTGCGAATCATAAATGACCCTGAGAAGCCCTATAGTAATGTTGTTTAATTTTTCCCCAAATGTATTCATCAAAGAGTCTTCACTCTCTCCATCCTCAGAATTAGTATACTTTATAAGACTGGGACACAACTTTGGAAAAAGGGTGGCAACAGTATAATTTTTTTAGGAGAATTTCCTTCTCATAGATTTTTTTCTTGGTCATATTTGGAGCTTTGATGGTAAAAGACACCTCTATGACTTTAAAGTTCATACGCATTTTTGAAACTTAAACGAAAAGCCCAATTGGCATTATTCAGAATCAGTTATTCTAAGGAGCAGTTAGGAATCTGCAGTTTACATTTTATAGTCTGATAAATGAGTTATGAGTTATTTCAGAGACAATGCTCTGAAACAAAAAGGGGGAAGAAATCTTTTAGGAAGCCCAAGATTGGATCATTAAAGGAGTTTGTCTAGGTGGATTTGATAAACCAGAATACCCAGACTTATGGCCAGAGATTTTTAACCCTTTAGGACTTATCCTCACCCACCTATCTTCTTTCTTCCTCCATTGATTTGAACTTCTTTAACTTTTATTAGTGCATGTTACAGTACATAATGTTCACATTCCTTATGTGGCATTGGTTCATGTACACAGTACATCTTACTCCCTTTTTTCATCCCCTTTTCCTTATTTCCTCTCCCTCCCCCTTCCTTCCACCACTACATCCGCTTCCCATCTGAGAAAGAGCTATCTCCCTACTTTCCATTATCTATGGGTAATATACTTTCTAGTTACACTTTGCTCTTTTAGTTATACTTTTAGGTATAGTCATATAAAAGAAACCATGCAATATTTAAATGCGTGTGTCTGATTCATTTCACTTAATAATATGGTCTCAAGGTGCGTCCATTTTTCTACAAATGACTCAAGTTTATCTTTTTTTATGGCAGAGGAGCACTCCATTATATTGGTCTCAAATTAGCTTCTTGTCTTTGCCTTTTTGACATTACCATATGATCTGACTTTTGTGGAAAACCAGTCTGATCCTCATTGCTCTCAATTAAACTTATAATGCAACTTCTTTCTAAGTGGCCTATAAGTGCTATGCTTAGGTCTATGGATCATAAATTAAAAGGAAAATAACAACAACAAAAATAGGTGTAGGCTTCTTTTTTTGTTTCTTCTAGAGAGATAGAAAGGATGAAATTAGTTTATTGCGATTGAGATGCTGGTCAGAGCAGGACAGTTGAGGGGGCTGCAAGTCTAAGAACTACTGTTTTCCCCATGCATTCATCCTTTCTTCCTGATCTCGGTTCTTCCTTGACCTCTCTAATAGAGAAACTGCAGAAGTCTGGAGAGCGGGAGTGCCTACATATACTGATGTTTCTTTACATGAAAAAAAGGCTCATGTTTTATGTGTTTTTTTTTCCTTTGAGACAAGGTAGCTGGCTTTGCACTCACTTTGTAGCCCAGGCTGGCCTTGAACTCACAGTAATGCTCATGCCTCAGGCTCCTGAGTCCTGGGATTACAGCAAGTGCCACCACAGTTGGTCTCATGTTTTATGAAAGGCAATTCCTATAGAAGCTCTTATTCCACGGCCCCATGACACACAATAGGTAGATTATTTCAATATCTGTTTGAGTTAATATAATCCAAATGGCAGATTTGCTTAATTCAGCTCTCACTGATTGAAGACTTACTATGGAAGAAGCTCATACTGGCTAGATGTTCTGGGGTACAGCAGTGAAAAAGAAAGCAATGATCTCTACTCTTGTGAAGTTTGCTTTCTAGATGATTAAGACAGAAGATGAACAAAGCAAATAACAAAACTGTATAATATGTTATAGAGTTTTACATTCTATGGAGGAAAGTAAGTTTGAAGAGTATGTGATATCGGAAGAAGTAGAGAAAAGCAGAGTTTGAAATTTATGTAGGGTAGTCTAAGAAGATTTAAATGAGTAAAGAATTGAAAAAAGTGAATGGGTCACACAGATATTTGGGGAAAAACAAATCCAGGCAGAGAAAGAAAGTATAAAAGTCCAGAGTGGGGAGCAAGCCTGACGCATTAGATAAAGATAAAAGGGGCCAAGGAGCTAGAGAGGAAGAAGGGAGCAGTCTAGTCATAGATAAGATTGGAGAAATGATGAGAACTCTATTCTCAGGACTTTACAGTCCATTCTGATTTGCTTTGCCTTGTACTTGCGGTAGGTTCTGAGGTCATTGGAAGTTTGATTTCATATGTGTCTAAGGTATTCTTTTCTGTCTTGAGAACAGATTGAAGGTAATCAATGAGAAACACAGGCAGACAAGTTAGGAGACTACAGCAATTTTGTAGGAAACAGATGATGGTAGGTGAGATCACAGACACAGAATGATGGCAGTGTGAACACTTGGGTATATTTTAAAGTTAGAGTTACCCAGATTTCCTGATAGACAGAGGTTCAAAGATTCAGAGGTGACTGCAAAGTTTTTTGATTCACTATTAGATTATTATAAAAATATTACATTAATGAAGAAGGTGCGAATTTGACATTACAGATCAATTTCTGACATTTTAAGTTTGTAAGGCTTATTTTAAGTATCAAGTTCAGATTAAAAGTTTAAGGTAGGCATGCATCCCTAT
The DNA here is from genome assembly GCA_004363535.1 of Dasyprocta punctata. Classification (NCBI taxonomy): domain Eukaryota; kingdom Metazoa; phylum Chordata; class Mammalia; order Rodentia; family Dasyproctidae; genus Dasyprocta; species Dasyprocta punctata. Next base: position 187,503 of record RJWM01000755.1, read on the forward strand.
TTCAAAGTTGATAAGATAAAAATGAAATTATTCTTTTTGCTAGGCAAATGCATGCATATTTAATCATTTGGACAATGCTGTGTAATTGGTTACTTCTTAACATGTATATGATAACATGATTTCCAAGGCTAACAATTATCTAAACTTCTGTGATTTAATTTTATGCTACAACTAGGAAAAAATTACAGCATTAAAAATTCCTAGGAAGTAGGTAATTGCCTTTTAATTCCAAACTATGATTTGCTTCTTTATCTTTCTCCCTTGTACTTGTCACCTTAGACACTTTCATACCTGCTGGTCTCAGCTATCCAAGCTTGTAATTAGCTGCTCTTTACAAAAGGTTCATTAATCCTTTTTAATATTTCTCTATTTGCTTTGGACTCTACATGTTTCTACTTGGCCCTTTTTTAGGCCAAAGAGTTTCTTCTGCCGTCTAGAGCTCAAAATCTTTATGTGGACTAAATGACTGAAGAACTTTTCAAACAAGCTTCCTCATGCCTAATTCACAGCTTACTTCTGCTTATTCACTCAGAGTTTCTTCTGTGTGAATACATATTACCTTGGATGGAATATTTGTTTCTGAATATTTCAGATAATTTATTCTGATAACAGATAAAATACAGCATGTTTTTTTAAAAAGCTAAATTGCTTCTTTCTCTCAGATGCACCAGCTTCTGACTTGTTAACATCAAATGTATAAGTAGCCTATTTGCGAATGGCCACTCTTTTTATACACCCTACAACTAAAGTAGAGGTCTCTCGATGGTAGAGGTGACAGGACCAGAGAATAAGGGAAGAGACCTGAAGTCAATATCCTTTTTAAAATTTTGTATGGGAAAAGCTCTGCTTCAGGAAAGGAAAATTTATTATCTTTTCCTCTGTAACAAAAAATTGGGACAAAACCATTTTTTCCTTGACACTTTAGGATATAAGATATAAATCTTCTTGACATTTTGAGAGTTTCTAAGGACAATGTTTGGAATATGTGGACAAGCCAAGCAAAGTGGTTAAAATGGTAAACATACCTTCATCACCAGTTTTCATGCCTCCAGAATTAGGAAACAATCTATTCCCACTGTGATGGGTTAAAGAAACCTTTTAAGCTGAAACAGTAACACAATCATTTACATGTCATCACCTCATCGAACTATATCCCAAGTTTAAAAGAAAGACTTCCAAATTGAGTTGGGGAGCACAATCTGCTTTTTGTACTCTTTCAGGAAAAAAAAAAAACCTTTAAGATTGGGACAGAGGAGCAAGAAAAAAAATAGAAAAACAAAATAGTTCTAAAGGTCTATATCAATTAAGAAGAGAAACAGCAAACATAAGAGGTTTTATACTAGGAAGTCCACAAAGTTTTGTGCCAGCTACTTTAGAATGAAATTTCTAAAGTTAGTTTTACACAACTTCCAAAAGTACTTAGAAATGAAACTGAATATAGCCAAAGCAGTGGTCACTTTCCCAGTATTAGGAGGGAAAGAAGTAAGATTTACAAGATGATTAACTTTTCAGGATTTACTCATGTCTCATCTTCCCTGAAGAGCTACAAACAGCTACGGTTGTGAGTATGGGATTAAGGCAACTATTCCCATTGTGTATGAGTGCAAGTGTGTGTGTGTGTGTGTGTGTGCGCTCCTGTATGATATGCATATAAGGGATAGTGGTCTGTGATGGGAAAGAAGAAAGGAAAGAGCAGAAAAGACAACAGTAAAATGGGTAAATAAAAGAGATTAGATGAGGTACTATTTTCTGATTTTTAGAAAAAAATTACTTAATGAGAATTTGGTTAACTGAAATCTGTTAATCTGTTGTCCATGAATCTAGGGTTATGAAAGCAGACCTTCATGTTCTAAGTTATTCAAACACTTAAGGAACCAAGATGGACAATCTATTGTTAATGACCAAGGCACAAATGTTTTCAGTAGTCTGATCAGGTCTACATTGATTCTGTTGCCTGCAACTTTGCAATTCCTGAGCTGATCTGCCCATAAATCAGCATTTAATCATTTATAAACTTTTGCAAATTTTAAAATTTCTTGTGTATCTAGTTTATTTCTGAGAAGATTCAAAGGTCAGACAGATTCTCAGAGTCTGATTACTTCTCTATACAGCCCCCTAAAATAAAGACTGCATCAAAGGAAATAAAAATTTCTGTTGTAATGGACTGAAGGCTATCCCCCAAATTCATATATTGAAATTCTAATCCACAAAAGATGGTATGAAGAAGTGAATTCTTTTGGAAGTGGTTAAGGCTTTCTTTAATGGTCAGGGATTGGTGCTCTCATAAAAGAGACTTGAGAGAGCACCCTTGTCCTTTCTGCTAAGGACGCAATAGGAGAGTCATTTATGAAGCACAAAGTGATCCCTTAGCACTCTCCATCTCCCAGCAGCCCTACCTCATACTTCTTAGCCTCTAGAGCTATAGAAAGGTTTCTGTTGTTTGATAAACCACTACTCAATTGCATTTTGTGATATTAGCCTGAATAACATAAGACAACGGTGTCTGTGGTTTTCTATTTATTTGATCTGTAAGAAATTATTCATCAAGAGGGGGTGGGGAAGGGCAAGACACAGTAGGCCACATTAACTGATAATACATACTTATGTATCAGGGACATTGCCTAGATCTCAGTCTCCCAAATGAGTGCATGGCAAAGGCTTAAACAAATGAGACAAGAGGTATGATTTTTAGGGCTCCAGGAAGATCAAAACCCTCTGCAGAGTTCTTGACTCTGATGGCTAAGATAGGGAATGTCTCTGGGTAGCCCATATTTATTCAGTATTCAAACAAGTAAGGGTTAGAGTGGAAAATTCAGGAAACCTGAGCAGGACCTTGGGAGGGGTTCAAGGACCCCTCCAAGTAGCAGACTATGTTAATTAAGGGGAAACATCCTAGGAGAAAGTCTCCAGATGAATTTTGTTACAGGAGTGAGATGCCTGCAGCTACAATCTCTATCTTATTAACTGGGGTTGGAACAGGTGACCTTAGCTGTGACCTATCTTGTCCTTTGAGGCATCTCTTTGTTCTCAGTTCAGCCATGACCTAGCCATGCCAAGCCCTGCATGTGTATTCAGCTTCAATGGCTCCAACACTTGTGCTGAAATATCTAAATTTTACATTGATATTAAAGACTATGAAAATTAAAAAATGAATATATCATACACATGTCTGATCTTTCATTATTTTGCACTGCAAAGATTGAATATTTTGCAATTGCATTAGTGGTTAGACTGAATTATCTTACTCTTTGCCAGTCAGGTGCCAATTAGCATTTTGAAGCAATGTGTCTTAACCATCAAAGAAGCTGCACAGTCATAATTTGTTTCTTAATTTCTTTAAAATAAATAGCCAGTCCCAAGTCACAGCCCCCTACCAGAGTTTAAGGGAAAACGTAAAAAGGTCCAGAGATAAACTTGCTGTAGGCATGCAAGCTGGGTTTTCTACAGGAGACACTACTATTTAAAAACAGATAGAAAACGAGTAGGACCCCTCGTGGGACCCCCGCCTGGCCCGCGCGGCACTGGCGCGCGGGCTTGGAATCGGGGACAAACAGTAACCCACCCCCCCACCCCCCCCACCCCCGGTAAGCAACCTGCTGTTTCGGAGGTCTGGCTGGATTAATAGCAACCAAGGAACATCAAGCAACTTTTGTTTTGTAGGTTTGGCCAGGCCTC